>JAHWFP010224112.1:10657-28706 GCA_023313725.1 Lithobius niger | reverse complement strand
TTACAGTGTTCTTTTCTGTGTTATTCTTGCTAAAACAAGAAAAAAAAATAAGGTATATTAGTATTGAAAAACGCTTAAGCTTATAAAATACGGATGTAAGCCTCAAAAAACTAAAGGAACAGATATTAGAAAAAGACATGTAAGCCATCACCGTCGCACTAATACGTGTAAAAGAAGCTCCAGCTTGTTTTTTGGGTCGTTGGAGATTCTTTTACATGTATTAGTGCGATGCTAATGGCTTACATGTCTTTTTCTAATATCTGTTCCTTTAAAGCTTTAAGTTTTTTAAAGGCTTACATCCGTATTTTATACGCTTAAGCGTTTTTTAATACTAATTAACATACATTTCAGCAAAATGTATGCTTCCTGATGCTTCCAGGTCATCACGCTGGGTGAGGTCACCCATGGGGACCCATGGGTTGAGGTCACATATGGGCCTGTGGGATGACCACGTTGTCGACGTGCCATTAAGCCTCAATCCCCCCCCCCTGTGGGATGCGGGGATAGCCAGTAGCATGTGTGGAGTGGCGTCACGATGTCATGTGTGGTGCATGTGTATGTCCGTCTCGGAATATAGCCTGGCCGACTAGAGTTGATTTGCACCATTAAACACATAACTAAATACATCACACAAATATTAACCAAAAATGATTTTGGTATGCTTCCCCCCAAAAAGGGACAGGTTAAGGAGGGGAACGACAGTTTTAAACCCAATAGATGATGGTGTTTAGGGAGAAGTGGAGAAGGGTGGGAACGAAAGCATACATTTTTAGAATTAAAACCGGGATTAAGGGAAGTGCGAGAGATAGAGAGAATAAGCCAGAAAAAGACAGGAAGGGTAAACAATACAGGCAAGAAAAATATAGGATTAAAAAACAGCTTTCCCCATTTGTTGCTCTTTTTTCCTTACCTGTATGATTTAATCCTCTCACCCTCTACTACTTCTTATCATTACTTGTCTCTTCTCTGAATTTCCAAATCTGTCATTCCCCACTTACCGAAAATTCCATGTATGGTTTTTCTATATGTGATGCATTTCATTACAATTTAAAATATTCAAACGAACTTTTCAGTAAAGTGAGAGCGCTTCCAGGGTATGATGTTTCTGTCTTTTTAGTGCATTTTTACAAGGTTTGATAAAAACACATTTTTTTTTGGTAGTTTTTAAATTTTATTTTATGTTATTTTTTTGCGTGTGACTCGTGTCAGGAAAAGCTAGAATTTTTAAAAGGTTTAGGTTTAATAAATCAATATTGTAAAAATGTCGCTATTTGTTAGCAAATCCATGTTTTTGAGATGCATTAAATTTTGTTTAAAAGAAAGATGACATCATCACGTCATCATCATAACACGACATCATATTCATAAGCTATGGAAAAAATGACGCATTTTCATTTGAAGCTGCTTGCCTGATTTTTTTATTTCCTTCTTGAAAGTGACGAAAACTTTCCGTCTGAAACGGATAGACGACGATAGGCCATATTATCTGATCACCCAATAATCCTGTTAAAACGATTTGAAATATCATGGGTTGATTCATGGGTGATTAACATTTCGGTTTATAATTTGTATTGTAAATTATTAATGATTATCTAAGTGACTTATCGTTTCAGTAACCAGGCTTATCATAATGTAATATTTAAATAATATCCATCATGAAGGACGTATGATGTGCGTGTGTGTTTGTTTGTCAGTTTGTACCTCTACTTCTCTGGAACTAAATCACCTACAAAGATGGGAGTAGGACCAAACGAAAGATAATTAAATTGCGCAAGTATAGGCCTATTTTCATCGCTGTAACTTGATATTATCACCCTCAAATACGCAAAAAAACTTGAAAAAATAACGACAACTTTTTTTTAACCGTCTTCATGTTTGTTCATGACGTCATAGTTTGTTCATGAAAACCTCGAGCGAAGCGAAATGATCCGGAAAAGGATGCACGGACGACGCATTTTGCAACACCCGACATATACATCTTAAAATTGGTTTTATACGAACTGACTTGGTCCAGGGAAAAATCAAAATAATAGATTTGGTTTTAAAACAGTGTCAGAACATTAGTGTTTCTGAAGCACGGAGGTGCGTGGATTGAACGAGCAAGGTGAGCAATTTCTACGTTTACAAAGTAAACCTTTTCAATGTGTGTCTTGCTTTGCTCTATCAATTTTTCATCTCCCTTCTTCGTAGGAGATTACATCTGACGTTCTGCAGATGTTTCTCCAAGTGAGGGATCATCACAAAGTGAAGTGATAAGACGCCCATGAAAAAATCTGTACTGAGCAGGACGTAAAGAACAATATTCTTAAAATAAATAAAACATGAAAACCCATATAAAGTGTATACTAACACAAATTACAAGTGATGTGTGGTTTTTGGTGGTTACATTGATTTAGTCACGTTTCTGAGGAAACGTCTGCACTGATTTAGTGAGCAAAGCGAACAAAAATCAACATTTGTCATCAGAAACAGCAATTTTCTGATAAATTGCTTGATTCTTTTTGCTTGACGCCTTGGACATAAAAAAATAATATCGATCTTCTCTCGAGATAACCGATACTGCATACTACACTTTTATAATTTTCTTGATAGTTTTTTATGTAGAAGGTATGTCTGTATCATAAGTGTTAAAGCAGAAATCTCCTAAAGCTCAGTGAGACGATGTGGAATGAGCAAGCAAAGCGAGTGACTCCGCTAGTCATTACTAAATCTACAATACATACTGCAAACCTAAGTGCCAACAACATTTTAAGTCAATGGAATGTTTTGAATTTATGTTGACATTGACATTAACAGAATTTATGTGTCATCTATTCAATCGAATATTTCATTCAAACGGCGACTCAGCTTTAAAAATAACTAGTTAGTAGTTTTGCGGAATCCACTGTGACTATCAACTATTTTTCAGATCTGAAATTAGAAAGTCGCATCGTATTTCTTAAAATTTTTATTTGTTTCAGCTGGTATTCCTGTAGAAGTCAAAGGAACCATGACGTCCCAAAACCCAAAAGGGGCTTGTCCACTATCACCTAATTGGGTAAGACTATTATTGTTATATTCATCAATAGTACATCAAGAAAGGCCTTTTAGGTTTATTAGACGTACAATTAAATACTGGCTAACTTCCACTAAACCATCATCCTATGATTATTCTACAAAGCTGTAGTGGGCATACAACATTAATTTTCATTATAAAATCTAATTTGGCAGTTTATATTTCGACATTTTTTATTAGAGGGAGAGACTGTATTCACCACTTTATGCTTATTGTTAATGCTTATTTTCGTGTGGAATTCATGGTATAGATAAATTTGCGTAATCTCGTGTATATGTAACCTCATAGCAGATGTTGTGATAACAACATTTATACGGACTCCAAGTTTGTAGAATTTACAGCACGGAAGAATAGAGATCATGGTCGGAATGCCAGTACATCATACATTCGGCATTTGTGTTTTGAGGTGGTTCTTTGAAGACATCATGAACAATAAACGAAATCAAATCGTGATGGAAATGTAAATATCTTGAAAAAAACGACCGTTCGGCCTTATACTGTATGACACTAGTATTTACTTGGGTTCCCCGTGCGTATTTGCTGGAGGTGGAGTTGTCAGACGTGGTGTGACGCATGCCACATTATGTGAAGGCAAACCAAGCAGTGCTGCATAAAAATACAAACAACGTTTCGAAAATTATCAATTTTCGTCTTCAGGTTAGCAATAAAATTAAAGCATGGCAAAAGCCACTAAGTCATACTACATAAAAGCATAAAACAGTCATTTAAAACGGATAAAAACCACCAATTTCTCCCCTCAAAAGAGCAGAAATGGCAGCCGAAATGCAACGACCCACCTGCTCCATTGTGATGCCACATTGCAAGGCAAGGTGTATGCATATCGGGGTCACGTGTTTCAAAGGTGCGATGCATTCATTATGTGGCTTTTACAATATTCCCGGCAAAAGAGTCGAGTTTAAGTGTTTTAATTACAGGAAAATATTCTTTTAGAAATTTATTATCTGCCACTAAGTGGTTATGTACAGGTGGTGTATGTGTATGGATGACCAGCGTTTCTAGATTGATTCTTGCCCTGGTGTATTTTTCTTGAAACAAGATTTGGACCTTATCCAAGTCGGGGGTGTGGCCTGTTGCGTATTTGTCTGGCGACTTGCCCGTTGAAAGGCAGTGTTGCACTAAAGAATTTGTCTCGACTTTTAATTTGAAGTTTGATTTATGGGATGCCATACGTTCCTTAAGTTTTTGAAGGGATTGTCCTACATATGTAGCAGTACAGGTTGGCTCCGTACAGAGAATTCGAAAAACAGTATTGTGTGTGGAAAACATGTCGTCTGATTTGTTATTGTTTTTATTCTCATGGTGCATGGTCAGCTGCTTAATATTTTGGTGGCTGTTTGAAACAAGTCGGATGTTATTGATGTTAACCAGTACATAACCACTTAGTGCCAGATAATAAATTTCTAAAAGAATATTTTCCTGTAATTAAAACACTTAAACTCGACTCTTTTGCCAGGCATATCGTAAAACCCACATAATGAATGTATCGCACCTTTGAAACACGTGACCCCGATTTGCATACACCTTGCCTTGCAACGTGGCATCAAAACGGAGTAGGTGGGTCGTTGCAATTCGGCTGCCATTTCTGCCTCTTTTGAGGGGAGAAATTGATGGTTTTTACCGTTTTAAATGACTGTTTTATGCTTTTATGTAGATGACTTAGTGGCTTTTGCCATGCTTTAATTTTATTGCTAACCTGAAGAGGAAAATTGATAATTTTCGAAACGTTGTTTGTATTTTATGTAGCACTGCTTGGTTTGCCTTCACATAATCTGTTACTGTGCTTTTTACTCCAAGGCATGCCAGATGACTAGGGTGGTGATTTATGGTGGGATTAACTTCGTGATGTTTTACCCATCTCTTAGTGGTGGCAAGGAGAAATCGCCTCACTTCGTTACGGAGCTGCTTGTTCATATCTAAAGCCAAACTCAGCAAACGAATGTAACCCTGCGTGATTGTGACATCATCAACAAAATTCAGTCATTTAAAATCTATGTTATTATTTTATAAAAGAAGGAGTACTGAGTTCAAATCTGAGTTCAAATAGTATGAGTCTTTCTTTTGCATCGTATTTGTAATGATGTATCTTCTGGTGGAGAGAGGAGGCAAGATGGCCGAATCTGTAAAGTGTTGGTTTGACGTGGTCTAGATGAAAATACTGGAAAACCCCAGAATAAGTTGATTGCAAGCAATACTAAAATACAGCTGTAAGAAATAGCTGTATAGTGGCGCCCGAGTACTTTCGAAGCCTACCTGGATGAAGGATGGTAAGGACTTTAATGGATTGCCATCATAGTAATGACCAAAGCATACCAGCAAGTAGCAGATGTTGAGCAGGCAAAAACAAGTGGATTGCAGAAAGCCACCACAAAATGTAAAAACAAACGTTTATTACAACTTGGGAAAAAGGTTAATAATCAAAGAAATTAATTTGAAGTTGACGGCTACCATAGTGCGACAAAAGATATGTCGTTAAGCATTAAGTAGTCACCAGGGTGGAGTTCATCTACAGGCCACAGCATGGCCGATCTCGGTGACAAAAGTATGGGGAGGAAAGCCAAAGAGCTGTGGCAGCAGCTGAGTGACGACAGGCAGACCGTTGCAAACACGAACCTTAGTAAAGCCATAACCTTTGCCTGTAAAGAAATAGACGTGACAATGATCGACAATATGAGGCAGGAGTTAGAATGACCAGGGCCTATATTACGTAATATTTGCATTGTCCCCCTTGGCGACCACTACGAACGCATGCTCGTAGTACGGAACATCTTATGAAGGAACCACTACGAGCATGCGTTCGTAGTCAAGCTCTTCAGCTTGTGTGGAGTTTTATTACGTCAGAGGGAAGTCTGGTTCGGCAGAAACAAAGCCTCGTGGCTTGTGCTACATCTTCTAAATATATTGTCTTGTAATCACGTGATCATGACGTAAACAAAATGTGGTCGAATCGTAGGGACGAATCGTTGTAAACGTCATCGATTGCTGACGTCGTAACAAGTGGGAGTTTAGGCCTATGTAGCGGGAGTTTCGGACATCCTTCGCTTGTTATGCAGCGGCTCGTAATACAGTTACTTGTGTAGTTGTTTACTTTTGTATTTGAAATATGAGTGATGAGGACAGTTTTAAAGGGGACGTAAATTATATTTACTGGGATGGATTGGAAGTTAGCGATTCAGAGGATGAAAGTTTTAGTGAAAGTGACTACGATGCAGCGCAAAATTCGGCTGTTCTCGTTGACGGCTGAGAACTGCTCAGTGATCCGTTTGGTGATCGCCGTAGAGAAAGTGTGCCCGATTTCACACCACCATACGAAGGGTTTCATCCAGTTACGGAATTTTTATATGGAGAACCCCAATAGAATGTTGGAAAGTGTTTATGACGGACAAAATCATTGGATATTTGTGCGACTGGACAAACAAACGAGCAGCTGCGTATTTTGACACGAATCCAGCAAAAAAAAAAAAGGAGTATGTATAGTTTGAAGTGGCGCATCGTAGTGGCCCAGATATGACTGTTTTTCTTGTACTTATGCTTCTGATGAAGCTTACTAAACTGCCAAAAATTGCTGAGTATTGGTCTAAAAGTTTGCTTGTGACTGGCCCACCTTGTCACGTAAAAGAAGTGATGAGCAGAAATCGATTTGCATCTATTTTGAAGTTTTTGCGTTTCTTGGATCCCGCACTTGCAAGCGACAGTAATATAATACTGAATTTTTATCAGCACGAGGAAAATGTGTTCAATACATGTGAAGTGAATTTGTTCCAAAAACAGCAAGAATATTGTGCCACGATTTTTACTTACACAGTAATTTACAGTTGCACGGTGTTGTGCAGTGAAAAATGTGAAGTAAAATGCAGTAAATTTTGTATATGTAGGCCTAGATTAGTAGGAAGCCCTACACCATTTGTGGTACAATCCACTGATTCGTAGTGCATCATTCTGCAGTGATGTGTAGTGAAGTGCAGAAAATGTGCAGTGATGTGCAATGTGGATTTATGTGCAATGTGTAAAAAGCCTTGGATTAAAAGACTAAAATCAATTTCAACAGCTACATCAAAAAAAGGTAAGCGACGACATTTGTTTTTGCACTTATTTTGGAGGCTTTCCTGCGCTACAAAAAACCTGGTTTCTGGGATACAACATCGTTTTCTGCGGCTGGTCGCCAAGGGCGACCCAAGGGCGACCCTTTGCGGAGAGAATTGTGGTACCACATCGTTGAGATCGTTCGTACAAAACATACACTAAAATACGTGACGGGAACACTTCGAAATGGATCAACAGGATTTTGAATCCTATCGTAACCCCATTACTAAGGGTTTTGGGTGGAAAACACAAAGTGGTGTACATTTCTACAATATTACAGAAAATTCATTATTTAGCATTCCAATGACAAGGTAGTTACCAAGGTTTTTAAATAACCAGATGGCAGCATACAAGAAAACGTCAGAATATATCACTGAACTTTTCAATACACTCGCAGTTGAGCAGCAAAAGGTGGCTATATGAAACGTGTCGAACATGCAGTTCTGTTAGTAGCGACACAGACGACGGTAAATTGTGTTTATTGGGGGCACGTGCCGTAAAAATTATCGTGTTAGACATTTTTGAAGAAAAGTAGTTGAACCCATATCGGACGCAATGGTCAAGCATGGGGATTATACGGCTTGGAATAGGTTGCCTGAACCACTGACGATGGCATGTAAAGTACAAGGTGATGACACAAGTATCGAAACGATGGTCGCCACAACATGGTACATTTCGGAAATCACAACCCCAAAGATCCCATTACCATGCAAACCCATACTAAAATGGTTACCATGGTGAAGCAGTATTTGCTGGTGTTTGCGTTGGACCTATAGAGCAAAAGCGCAGCCGATCAAAAGTAGTGTACCCAGAAACCGGGGATGGAAACAGACAGTTTTTCACCACCACCTATAGTTCGACGGATAGGTGTGGAGGTTAACTGTGTTATCCTTGGTGTTAGGGTCAATATGTAAATTTGTTGCGATGCCACACAGTGAACGATGATATAGAAAAATCAGAAATCAGGTTGTAAAAATATTTTTTTATTTTTCGTTAGAATGTGACTGAGTTTGATGATTGTCGTAGTACTCACGTAACAAAAGTATGCAGTGGTATGAGTAAGGGGTATGAGTGGTATGAGTATATCGTTTAAGTTTGTGAACTGAACATTAAAAAAATGTAACAATGTGTAAAAAACAAAATCAAAATCTTTCGTAAAGAATATTCATAACGCAATTCGATGAAGGAACTGTTTCGACATACAGTTCAACAATATAATTGGCGTAATTAGTATATTACTTGACATGTGGTTTTAATTCCGGTTATGTCGATGCGACACTGGCGCTCGATTTGGGAAAGTGACTCATATGTAAGATTTGTTTAATTTTGCATGGCTGTCCCACAGGTGAAGCAGATGGCACATATGGTTGAAACATCGGATTGTATCAGTAAAGGGCACGAAATTGAAGAGTAAATAATCTAACAAGAAGGATTGAGTTCAAAGCGTTGAATTTGTGCTTAGGGGATGTCGGTTGGCCTGCTGGGAGAATATATTGGGCATAGGTGTGTTCAGTGTACTCGAAGTCGTAGCTCAACAAAATCAGATATGGGCAGAGGGCCACATGGAGCACTTTAACTTGTTGTTGCAATACCCAGATCCGTTCATAATGGAACTTGCGGGCTCCGCATCATGCCAGGAATGATATGAAGATGTCGTTGATGGCCTATTTTAGTAAGTTACTGGTATATTTAAATGTAGGGTTTTGTTGAAATGATTCTCTGTACCCGGGGAAGATTTTTGAATGGTGCAAACCTTGATTGATATGAATCATGTCCGTGTATGTCTTTTATCACAAATTTGCATGTTTTCTAAACGCTTACCACTGTATCGAATCATTTGCGTTACAGCGACGTCTAAATAAAATCAAAACCTACCAAGAGTACTTTCTCAAACTTACTAAATTACAATGCTGTACAAGCTGTATTCTGGTACTATAAGTATCGCTTTAATTAGTGTCTTTGGTGTATTGGTTTGTGCGTGAAAACTCATTTCTTTGAATGAATCTTTACTACACTATAATGATCAGGGACCATCCGCCAATTTCAATTGTCATTACTGTTGATATTTAAATGCAAAATCAGCAAACGCTTCAATTTATACAACTGAAGTTCTCACTCCAGGAAAACTAAAAACAATTATATATCTGCTCCTGTACAATATTTTTTTGGACCAAACGTGGCCAGATAGTCGATAATTGGGCTCTGACAAAAATAGGGTGCCACCAAAAAAATGCGAATTAAGTGATATCTGAAAGTGATATAACAAGGGTGAAAGACATGGCCAAGTTTCAGCCAATCAAAGCAGTAATATTGGAACAAAAATGGCTGCCACCAAGGTGCTGCATTAATTGAGAAGTTAATCCCACCGACTATAATTCAGACGTTAAATGAAAAACTAGACCACTGCTAGAAGTTATAGCAATGGTCTGGTCTTTCATATAATCTCTAATATGGAGATTATCTTGGAAACTAATGTAGCAACTTGGCGGCAGCCATTTTTGTTGTGATATGATTACTTTGATCGGCTGAAATTTGGCGAGTCTTTTCACCATTGAGTGATAAGACTAAAGTAAATATTGTGTACATAACTGTCAGTGTTCTTGACCCTTTATTTGTTCTTAGATGTATTTTCATGCAAACAATACATTACCAGAGGCAAGAAAAGGCATCCCAGTCTTTCAAGGTTCAATTTCAACAATTATTGTAACTGGAATTGAGGTGAGACATCTAGCATCTTTTGAATTTTAAGTGGTGCAAGAGCTAATAAGGCCAAATGAGTTGAAGAATTTATTTTCTTTACCTAGCGATAGCTCATTACTTTGGGAACATACGGCTGCGCGTTTGTTTGGTGTGCATATGCGTCGGAGAGAACCAACTGAATTGCCTTTATTGTTGCACCTTTTCAATCTGTAGGTCAAATGGTGCAATAGTTACACATTAGATCACAGCTGAATTTTATTTTGAATCAGTGGTACTGTAAAGTTCTCTGCCACTGTTGATGTAGTCAGTTAAATAAATAGTAGTCCTTAGTAGTCAGTTAAAACAGGAGAACATAAAGAGGCCAACAGCAAAGAGAAGGGAATGGGGCTGTGGTCCAGCATAAGATGGGAACATATACCAATTCTCGGAATGTTATACTATGTTCCAAAATAAAAATGCATCCATTTTATAACGAATTATTATAATTACGGGATTCATTTCATAATTGCCGGGTCAGCAAATTGGTTGATGCATAGGTGTAAGGTGGCTGTGATGCTGCTTCCAGTTTAGGCACTAGACGAATTTTTATTTTCAGTATACTTTCTCTGATTGAATAAATCACGTTACTCGTGGTTCTTACATAACTGTATATATTCCTGGCTTAAATGATAGAATGTTGTTTAAGTTCTCTTTAAAAGGGGGATAGACTTTTTTGTGAATAATATTACGAAATCTTGACACAGTATTTGAGACAAAATGTCACCGAAGGTTGCAGCTGCTTGTTTACAGAGAACTGGAAGACCGGAACAACACTTTCAAATATCAGTTGATCATAGAGGAGACGGTAACACCGAAGCACAGAAGTGTAAATCACACACAAAAAATATGCTTTTGGTAAGCTTTCATGTCGACCTTATTTTACTGACAAAATGTAACTGAGTTGTGAACCAGCGAACTCCCTGGCAAATATGAGATGCCCTTGCTATCTAAGCCATAATGGCTCGAACCAGGTCATGTCAACACATTGAAATATGTACATAATGTAGGCTTACCAAATTTTTACTACTTTCAGTGTATGATTTTTCTGATGGTGCTATTGCGCTTTCCTTAGTTAACTAGAAGGGTTAGAGAGATGACCGATGTGAAAAAGTAAAGATTTAATTTGTACGCTTTAACTAATGCCTAAAATTCGAAAATAGAAAAACCAAGGGATCCACAAGGCAGACTAAGCTTATGTCGTAAACTGAAGGTACCATTTGCGAAAGCTAACAATTCTGGTCCTATTCACAATCATTGCCAATGAGCAGTTAATGATGGCATTTCTTTATGCACTTACGTTTTGTCGGAATGGCATGCTAGATTCAACTGACAGCCCGTCTGTCCCAGAACTAACATATGGCCCTAACCGATGTGCTTCCTGGTGTGACCTTCGTGACTCGTTCCGTAAGTAATAATTACGCCTTTGGAATAAAGGTTATATCGGAAAAGGTGTTGCATCTGTGATCTGGGAAAGGAATGGTTTCCAGTTGGAATCCGGAATATACAAGATACAAAGCCAAATCGGTTTGATAATTGACAAATAAAAACAGATGCATATCTCTTTTCGTAACCTTTCGGAAATAGTTATGCGTCTGTATAGTTTTATGCGAAAATGGACCTCATACTTCCGATGAAAAGTATGTGCAAAAATATGGCTTAGTGTTTTCTTTTGTAAAATTATTGATGTTTGAATGGGGGGGGGGAGATGAGGCTTAATGGCGCATCGACAGCTTGGTCATTAGCGCCAACCTCAGTGTTTGAATGGTTGCCAGGAAGCGTCAGGTACTCTAATTGCATGATATCTCCACTGTTGTTTGAAGAAGCGAAAAAAAAACACAATTTTAATATTGATTATACTGTTTAAGGACTGGAATATTATGATTCGCTCTGAAATTGGAAAGTTATAAAAACTGGTCAACACGAACTAAACCTAAAATTCAAATACAATATTCAAAATTGGAAGAAATTTTAACAAGTATACGTGAAGTTTGTACTACGATTACTAAAATTTGACTTTAAAGAAATAACGCAGAATAAAACACTATTATATTTTGTATTTGAGCATGGGCTAAATTAATTACAAAATTCTTGTTTACTGCTGCATCAGCATTAATTGCTTTTGTCAGTTTAAACTAATGTATTGTTAGAACTAAAGTTTCCTTGACCAGGTTATTAAATGCAACTATTTAAATTTTACTCATAGCGGTATCAAATTTATAAACTAAATAGTTTGCATCTAATATAAAAGTAATCAAATAAGCCATCTTATTATTTACCACTTTTCTCTTTTAGTACATCTTTGTTGACAGACCAGGGAATCCTTGTGTAAATGCGCAGGCATACACTCATTGTGTTGCAGATTGTCATCAAAGAGTATTCAGTGAATCAATAGCTTGCAGGCAAGTATTTCTTCACGGCATTGGCTTAATTTATAATATTTTACCTACCCTAACTCACAGGAAAGTGCTAAACTAGTCTGGCATTTCCCTTTTTTACAATTTATTCATTCATTTGATATTTTTTGAGAGCGGCCTAACGAGCATCCCCATAATACTCGTTCAGTGTGTGAAACTTCCCAGGTTATCATATGAAATTTACATAAGATAGCTGGCAAAACATAACATACAGTGCATGAAATTTCGTCCGTTTACCCAGTGAAATACACATAAGGCGACTGACTTAACATAGACCTATATTGCACGAAATGTACAACACCACGCAGTAACACTAACCGACGAACACAACCTGCAATGTAAACAGAAAAATTAAAAAAGTAAACAGAAAAAGGAAAGAAAGGAATATTGTCATGAAGGACCACCATCTCAAGACGGCCTCATGACAGAAGTAACCCCTATCGTGTCAAGGCACAGTGAAGGCACATGGAATCTAGTTCTCTGACCGAAGAGTTTTAATTAATAAAGATTATTGCACCAAAATAAAAGTTTCTTCTTTCCATGAGTTATCTGAGGCAACAGCCCCGCCATCACCATATGGAAGAAAGGACACGAATGCATTACTTTGTTCATTGCAGGAGTAAAGCTTTTTGAATACTTCTCGCTTTGTGTTTCGCACCATGTTTTTTATGTTATTATTATTCCAGTAGCTTTCTTATTAGGTGTTAAATTATTATTGCCAGTACGTCACTCTGCTGCTAGTTAAGCGTACAAAAGGGGTCGCGATGTAAAAACATTAACTAAGTGAAAATCATAGTATCTTTGGTATGGATGTTCCAACCGTAAGGTTTGACACAATATGTTTCTCGATAGAAAAAATGCGACAGTGTAAAAGATAGTGTGCGGCTATGTAGACAAAAAAATTAAAACACAGACGCAGTAGTGTCGTATTAAGTTGCAAAAAAAGCCAATAAAGTTCAAAAGTAAAAAAAAGAACACGCTAGTTGTTACTCGACATACAAGTTTCTTTACGCATAGGATAAAAATCAAGAGGGCAAATGAAATATAAAATGTAGAAACAATGTAACTCAGGTCATCCATATCACGGGCAAAACTAGTTAGGATGTAACGTCAAGGTCCGACAAAACTGAAAATAATAATTGAAATATCCTATAAAGTTTTGGTCTTCAGTGTGCTTAGGTGGCTAACCCAAACAAAAGAGAGGAGCAGGCTGTAAGTTTTCTTTATATATTGTAGTGTATAGTTTCCTCTGGTGTCGAAATGTGAAAACATTAATTGTTTTATCAGTTCTTCGTATAAATAAAAAACCATTCCACTGATGAATATCCATTTCCGTAAGTACATACAAAAACCAATGCATTTAATTTTCAGCCATGTCCTTTTCTGCCTTGTTCACTTGCACAATAAATGAATATAAAAGTAAAAAAATCCCAAACATTCTCAGTATATTTACAATAAACAGATAAAAAGTGAGCAATATACTGACATGTTTATTGCATTCGGGTTTCACATATCCTTTCGTCCCTTGTTTTCCCGTGTTCACGGTTGTTCTGTGATGGACCAGACTAGATGTGTGATCGGGTCCTGCATGTTACTATTGTATTTTGTGCAACTTACACCTGTTTACTATGTGTCATGTTGTGCGCCGTTTATCTGCCTTTGTTGTGCATCTATTTTTGTTTCTTCTTCTCTCCCGATTGATGCCTCCACTTTGTGTGTGTGGAAATGTTCAAGTATTACGTCGCCACAAAATTGGCAATTTTGCACCCGTCCCTCCATGTCGTCAATTGTCTAACCACCCCTCCAGTATTACATTCTTAGCTTTACACCCCAGATGAAGATTTTTCTGTCCACCCGAGTTGCAGGAGGTACAGATGTATGACAAGATTTAGATTAGGGGTTTGAATAATATCTCTGTAATGTGTGGTGCAGTGGCAACCCGGACCACTGCACTGTGACTGAGGTTGGCGCTAATGACCAAGCTGTCGACGCGCCATTAAGCCTCATCTCCCCCCCCCCCGAGTTGCACCCCTTCGGAACTGTTACAGCTCTTACATCTGCCAAAATCGAAGAAGTGCGTTCAAGAAATCTGAGGTATTTCTTGAGGCTCCTATTTATTTCTGGCATACAAAGATTAAGTAGTTTAAGTCACTGTAATGTGTTAAAGAAACACGGAGCTATTCTTATTTTGCTTTGATTGTGTTCAATAGAAGCATTATGGCAACAATGAGTCCTATTGCCTTCAGCACAACACTAACTCATGCTGATTCTATTCTGCACGAACATGCCAGTTAAAGGCTGCTTGTGTCTCTGTACGTTCACTGAGGCACTTCCCATAATGATAGCGAGCTCCTGATTTTATTTCACTTTGGAAGCTGTACCCTTGACCAATTATTTGAATTTAAAAGTGTTATGGGTCACTTTGCTGTAGTATATCCAGAAATAGAAGAATATTCTGCTTCGTTAAAAGGATTTATATCTACCTTTAAAATACGCCACAGTATTGAAAATACATTGTTAACCAGTCAGAGCATGGCCAGAAGTATTGGAAGGGTGGGAAGGACTTCTGGGGTGTGAGATATCTTTCAAATTAAGAACATAGGCGCTATTTTGTGACACCACTTGAAACAATGAATGGATCATCTTCAATATTTATCTCTAATAGCCACAATATTGAAGCCAGGCGGCTATTTTGAAATTATTCTTACTATCGTATCATTTCCTTCAAATTTAGAACGTAGATGATATTTTGTGATACCATTTGAAGCAATGAATGTTCCATCGTCACTAGTAATCTCTTAAGGCTGCCATCTTGAATTGGGTGGTCATTTTGAAATTATGCCTGTTATCGTCTGATTCTCTTCAAATTTGGAATGGAGATGAAATAGTTGATTCCAAGTGAATCAGTGAATTTTCCATCGTTCACTAATGATGTCTAATGGCCGTCTATTGAAATTATGTTTATGATCATTTGATTTCCCTCAAATTTAGAGCGTAAACAATATAGTTGTTACGAACTGAAACAATGAATGTACCGTCACCATTTTTAACGTGTAATGCCCTCCATCTTTCAATCAGGCAGCCATTTTGAAAATATGCTGATTATTGTCTGATTTCCTTCAACAACAAAATAAAAATATGAGATAAAAAATAAAATCAGGTTGTTATACTCCATCTCTAGGTTGGCTGAATTCTGGATTCTTATCAATACAGGCAGTACCATTAATAATTTTTTTTAAGTCTAGCTGCAATTTTCAAAGTAGCGCATATTAATAAATAAAAAATGAATGTTAAATTTTAAGAGTAAGGGTCTAACCTAGAACGTACACGTGGCGAGCTTTGACGGTTAAGGTATAGGTGTAAAATTTTGTCAGTGAACATTTTTTAACGTATTCTTATTTCAAGAGATGATGCTATCCATTAAAGCACCGAATTCACAAGTATTTTTATTCTGTGCAAGAAACTGCGTGATAAGATTAGTTTTCGGTTTGCGCATTTTAAAGGTTTTTTCTTTTGTTCTACATAATATAACAAATAACTGAAGTCTTCATATGGTCAGGAATCGAACAAAGTCACTTTTTGTACGTCTATACGACTACACATTCAATTTTCTTGCGACCACATGACGGGAGTTGCGCGTTTGTTGTTCCCAAGACGATACGACAGGAATTTAGTTGCTTTTCTTATTAAATTATGTGATTTAATAAGAACTAGAAATAGCAACTAGAAATTAGGGAATTTAATGATTAAATGAATCTGCTGTTTTAATTGATTTTGCTGTTGGTTGTGTTTTGTGTTTTCCATTTTTTTATATATATATATATAAAATTTACTACTTTCGAAAGAAAAAATATTTTTTAAATTATTAAAAATATTTTGTATTTTAAAAGACGTTTGGGTGTAACTTCAGTAAAAGCGTGTGCTAACGTTAAACCCTAGCAAATTCACCACTTATCATTCTTATTGAAACCCAGCACATATTTCTTTCTGAAAGTCGCACAGCTACTGTTTCGTATTATTTTTAAAGGTCTGAATTGGATGTCAGATTTAACTAATCGAATATTGTATCTTCAGATTTCCTTTCATGCAAGAAATTAAGAACAAGTCACCATGCCCATTATCAAAGGAAACTTTACAGAAATACAGAAAAGTCTGCGAAATTACCTATGGGACAGATCCTTACAAAGACTGCAAATGCATAAGGCCCTGCAGACAAACGAACTGGGATTTCCAACCTGAAACTATTGCTAAGAGTCCATATGTAACTG
This sequence comes from Lithobius niger, assembly GCA_023313725.1. Lineage (NCBI taxonomy): Eukaryota > Metazoa > Arthropoda > Chilopoda > Lithobiomorpha > Lithobiidae > Lithobius > Lithobius niger. The sequence continues at coordinate 12,129 of JAHWFP010224112.1, read as the reverse complement.
TTTCGACATTCGAGCAAGACGTCAAATTTACCACTTTTACTGAACGCTTGGACTATGATGTCACTGCTCTTTTTTGTGATTTTGGAGGAATTTTGGGACTGTGGTTGGGCATTTCAATCCTTTCAATGTTTGACGAATTAATGGCATTTATTGTTCATGCAATGCCAAGAAAGGCAAACGCATCAAACAGTAAGTTTAAAAGTACCCTTTACGAAAAAGTGAAAAATGCACTTGAAAAAGAACGAACATTGCTTGTGTCTGTTCCAAGAAACACATATAAAAAATTCTTAGTATTAAAGTACATGAAATATATGGTTTCATGTATATTGTTACTTGGGAGCACTTATTTGTCAGTGCAGAGGTATAAGATGTTCCTTGAACAACCTATTAAGATGGAAGTACATGTTGAAGAAATGGGTTTTGTTCAGTTTCCAAAGTTAGCACTTTGTGGAAAATCAGTGAAGCTCTTCACTCAAGTGAGAAAATATGTCAAGAAACAACTCCTCCCTAGCAAAAAAATTTGTACTTTTGACATATGGGATCTCCTCCAACCTCCCAAGAGTGATGTTTCTACGGTGTGGAACCTAACATCTGTGTTCCGCGAATATGGTGACGATCTTGGCATGGTGCCAAAGGTTAGTAAACCCTTACTTTATGAATAAATAAAAGCATCAAAGATGTTCTAACAGTTCATTCATACTCCAAAACTCCATTTCAAATGATGGTGAATAGCACATCACACTATATTTGCTTCAAAACACAAAACGCTAATTTGGGAAAGGTTTCCTGTACCGTTTAGTATAATAGAACCAACAGGCTTTATGACAGGTGCATAGGCATTTTCGTTGTCTTTAAGTAAACCCGTTTGGAGTATCATCCTATAGTACTTGGGCCATTTTAAGAACAAGGGGAAAACTCAAGTCTTGACCCACAATTGGGAGAGTAGGTAGAAAGCTAGTGGGTGGAAGGATCTGAAGGAATTATGCACCTAGCCATCTTCTCTAGCATTCTGCCTACATATCCTAATGTGGTTCGGGAATTGGACCCACTCTTCCATCATGGCTGGACAATTATCTTTATAGGGATATATTGGAATTAAAATGGGACAACTGCCTTATTCGAGAAATGTAGAGCAAAGACTCAGGTCCACTGTGGTGTGTGATGGCTGCCTGTCTTCCCCCTTATAAAAAGGAAAAATGAAAACAAGTCAAACAGTTTAGTCATACACTAGAAATAATATATTACTACAGTAAACTACCTTTATATATATATACGATTCGTCATATTTCTAAGTGTCTTATTTTAACTCTTTGACTTGTTTTCCACATTCTCGTCTTTAATTTATAGAGATTTGCCTACATTTCTTTAATTCTTCTCCTTTCCCTACAAATGTCCAATTGAAATCACAAAGTGTAAAGACTAGAATGGGTTAATGCAAATACTTTACCCAACATAACTACTTGGCAGTCATC
>JAHWFP010224112.1:0-10647 GCA_023313725.1 Lithobius niger | reverse complement strand
AACTAAATGAAACATACTCACGGCAAATTAAAATTCTCTGATGACTGGAATCCTCACAGTACACTGAAATGGATATGTTGAATAACTATGAACCTAGTGTATAGAAGTTGTGTTTCAAACTGTTTCCGGCCACATTTGTCTCTGTGAATGGAAAGAGTATGGAAGAATGATGGTTGTGGGTAATGAATAGAAATTCGATGTTTATTGGCAGAGCGAGCCTATAAAGGACACCAAATTGCAAAATGTTTGTCCGTTCATTGGTTGCACATTTTTAGTCTGGGTGGAGCCTAAACAAAGATCGGATTGGAATGAAATTTGGTACGTTTCGTACCCTAATTAGTATTGCTTAGCCAAAATTTGCCGTAAATCTAACAATTATTACGGTAGAAATTTTAAAAATTTCGAATTTATTTCTAACACTCACCATTGTAAATTTGGAATCCTGAATAGTTGAGGAATTCCGACGAAGCATACGCCATGCTAATGGTAGTCAATTGAACTTTAAAAAGCACTGCAAATTAAACTTTGGTTGCTTCTTACTAGCTAGTAATCTTTTTCAATGTAAATCAATCAAATAGTATTATTTGACCGTTGCATTTAACCACTACAGGAACAAACGCAACCATAAAAAACAAAAGGATTCCATTAATGACACACGTTAGTTACATTTGGAAAAGAATGCTTGGAGATTATTCAATTCAGCGTGGCAACAAAAGTGGTGTCTACACTAGAGATGGGAATCCCAAACATGAAACATGAACATGAAATCGTCACATGAAAACCAAACGGTATTATAAAAGGATAGTTCGCAGGAGACGAAACTCGAAACACGGAACACGAAAAAATAATATGCCTGCCTCTCTCAGTTTATGGATTTCTGGTTGCCACGGTAACGTGAGGCCTCGAAACCAAATACCGTGTTGCATCGCATGAAGGATGAGGCCTAATCTCGAACTGCTGTTGCAAGCTGCTGCTTACGAAATTAAATCGGAGATAAATATTAGGCCTAAAACCTAAATTATGTTGGTTATTTCATTTAGATTATATAATAGAGATCGTTGTTTCAGTGCATGATAGAGAGGTATGGCTCAACTTTTTCGTTGGTGGCAGTGTCAAATCTTATACCAAAGCAGTATTGTGAACCTTTTGAATATTCAGACTATTGTTAAAAACTATCGTACTGATGATTGTTTGGCGTGCAGTTAAATATCTTATTATTATTATTTTCATATGCGGACTACATTTTTCACAGCAGTTCCTGTAAATAATGTAAGTATTATTGCCAGCATCAGCTCAAACAGTAATGGTCAAACGTGCTGTTTTATTTTTACTCACGGGGATGGCCCTCATCTTTAGTGTTGGCTGCGAAAAGAGGCTGTAAACAACGAAACAGACACTAAATGCTGGAGCAAACGAAAGCTTGTTAACGTAAATTTGACACGTAGCATAGACCCATATTAAAAAAAATGCTAAAATAAGAAAAAAAGCCAGAAAAGAGCAGTAGTACGTCACACCAACAGGCAAACAGCCCAACTTAGCCCATGAGTATTGCATCCAGATATTTAAGGGGCATTAACAAATGTGGTATCGTTATTAAAATAAAGACTAAATATGTATAAGTTTGAAATGAAGATCCGTTCGCTCCGCCTACAATAGGCCCAAAGCCTGTTTCCTAGTATTTAAACTTGCAAAACTGGTGCAAGGTGGTCCACTTTCCATAAACAGCGTTTAGACCGGAATGTAATGCACGTTTCAAAAAAATGCAATTCATGCTTCTTTACTGAAGTACTAACTGCGGTCAATACGGACATTTTCGTTGATTTTATTAAATAAACAATCCCAAGTCACTTACTGCAATTGATCAGTCGTATTTGTTCAAATTTTTTAGAAACATAAGCCCTACTGGCTCATGGGTAAACAAACACAAAATACATCGGCAAAAAACATATCATTGTGTAATTAAAAGCAGTTTTTGTGCATTGATTCAACAATGCCACATGAGTGCCCCGTACGCAATTTTTTTTTATACTGGAAGAACTTTAATTGTTATCCACAGAAAAAAAGTGGTGATAATTGTTGGGTAACTATGTTTGGTTCACCTTTCTCAAATGTTTTTGGATTGTTCAAATTTTTCAGGCGGCAATTGGGATGGAGCCTATCAAGGATATTAATAGATCGGAAGTTTCAACCCCACATGGTGTCTGTTTGCAGTTTGTTGTTGGTAAGTTTCTAGTCTTTGTAGATCGTTTGTTGTGACTGGCATTAGGTTTGACTGACGGCTTTTCACTCGTATTGTATACAAAAAATTTTTTACTAATTTTAAAATGTCTATGTAACTAACAAAATTCTCTTAACACAGAGGAGGTACTTTTATTGAATTGCAAATAATAATGCATGATAAACCTTTCTTGCTCTCGGTGACTTGATTATTTCCAGGATTGCAGCAGTTTTTTGGGACTCAAACAGTGTTTGCGCCAGTTACCATGAACGAAAATCTGGACAGTAAATATTGTGACCGGTCTTACAGAACAGTAAGTATCGCAGTATTTACGTTGCTTGCTTCTTTTGGAAAATAATTTATTTCAGTTATTTTTGTGGACTTACAAAGATAAAGTGAAAGTTAAATACACGTCATTAAAGTAATTAGAACATATTTTAACATAGTTGGTCAGTGGATGAATGGTCGCATAAGATGATATGGCTTTGACGGGTGTTTGACTGGTTCAATACTTCGGATTAAGACCACATCACTGAAATTTGGAATTTTCTGTGAAAAGATTGCTTATTGTACTCCATTATTTCTAGTGTATTATTTTTGCTTATCGCTTATTTCCGATGTGCATTTATAACAATAAGGCAATTTCGATCTAATTATGCGTGACTGCATTGTACTTTTGCTCACCTTTCTGGTTTTCTCTGTACTTTAATTATAGGTGATGTAGCTGCTATGATTCTAAAGTGTTACTGTAAATGATTTCTTGTAAGATCCATAGCCATTTTTTTCGCTTTGAACAGAAGAACCATGCAAAGAATTTGTAAACCTTGCACATTCAGTTTCAGTCATTTATTTCTTGCTTTTTATAGTTTGCATAAGTATTGTACACAAAGAGTAAATAAACGTGTGTACATAAAGAGCGTAACGTACATACTTCCACAGCACGATTTTGATTTACTAATTAAATATCCTTTCCAAAGGAACAATCTATTATTTTAGATAGCTTTAAACAGTTAACGCTACTGAATTGTTAACTGAAATAATGGATGATTAGCGAAAAAAATTGATGCATATAGAAAGAAACATCCCTCATAGTATCCTTTAAAATCTTCCAATTCCAATTTCATTTAATTATTTTCCTTGAAATGGTGTGCTGAACCATGAAAATTCGCTAATATCTGTAGAATTTCTGAACAAACAAACCAGCTTTCTTAGTTATGGTATTGGAAGGTTATAAATTTCAGTATGTTTTGCTGACATCATCTCAAATATCCATGTTTCAACCGTTTTAAAAAGTGAATCACTGCTCAGCAACGCCACAAAAAAATTAGAAATAAAAAAAAAAATATTCGAATTTGTGTAGATCATAAAACTGTGCAGTTAATGATAATAACCAAGTGTGTTGTTTTCTAGCTCTATATTGCACCAGTCAATGGTAATTTTGAAATAACCTCTATAATTCATGTACCTACTGATGCTGCCACATACATTTACTTTCATCTTACTGTGGTGAGTCACATTTTTTTTTGGTAACCAAGTTTTGTGGGGTCAGTCACAATTTATCTGGTAACCTAGTTTTGTGGGGGGGTGCATTGTTTTAGTTGGGGGGAAGCGGTAAGCTGCAATGTGTTTGTATGGTATGTGTGATGCCTTTAATTTAAAAAAACCTTTGAGCTGGTTAATACTCGGAGTGAATCTCTAGAACTAAGTCATTGCTCAATAAACACCTCCTGATTTAACCAAACAACATTCAAACCATTCAAAACATTCAAATTCACAACTATACACTGTATAAAATTTGAACCAGTTCTCATGCACAGGACGTGGTAAACTGTAATAATGAGTAGATTTATTTAGTGGAACAAATTTCTTCGTATACGTCGGTGTGGATTCAGAGGGAAACTGGCTTATATCACGTTACAGATAGGTAGCTATTTTTTTTTTCATTGCATATCCAATGCAAAACTAATTTGGAACGATTGCCTCACTAACAGCTCTATTAACAATGGCGTGGCTGCTTTCGTGATTGGGAGCTTGTAGAATGCTGTTTGTTATCAAGACTACATTTAAAAACATTCTCAGTTTTACTATACACAATGTAACGTATTGATAAATCCTAGCCAGTGAAATGAAACGACAAAGTTTCCGTTGTAACAAAACTCCTCTCAATTTACGAATACCATTCCGTAATTATTAGGTGTAGCACACTGGTTGGAACATTCAAGGCAGACTCGTGCTGTCAATTAAATGTTGCCATTTTAGGGTAAAAATTGAGTTGATTAGTACGAACGTGTACACAAATTTTGGCATTTTCAGATACAACTAAAGGACATATGCTACGAAAGGCAAATAAAATAATTAAAATAAATAACATAAAATCAGTAAAAGTACCAATACAAATCGGTCTTATTAGGCATAATTTACTATCGACGTAGTTGAATAGGTGGACCATCCCACCAGGATATTGCTGCAAATAGAAATGTCGCTATTTTAGAGGACAAGATAAACTGAGTATGTAGCATTGAGGTTTACGTGGCTTCGTGGATTTTTTTAAACGGTTACAGAGGATGGTAACCACACACAATTTAGCAACAAAAGTGAAGTTAATGTAATTATCTGATAAAATGAAACAATTAATTGTCAGACACATTCAAGTTTGACTAAAGACTAGAGTGTGTTAATAGGTATTGTGTAATTCAGGTAGGCTCACTACATTATGTACGTTACTCAGGATAATTTTTAGTACATTAGTACAGCATGCTCGACAATCAACTACCACTCGTAATATTGGAATAGAACAGTACCCAACTGGATGACTTCCATCTTCTCAAAAAGTTTCTCCAACAAGCCAGTGCGCCTCAGTGGATAGTCGACACCAGGACTTAAGTCCCTCTCCTTGTGTCATAAACCCGTGCCGATCTGCATGGGAGCGATCACCTCCCCATTGTGTTGTCTACAACACAAGGGGATTCTGTGGCTTCCAGGCTAACCCGGTGGGCACTTAAACGGGCTGAGTGGTCAGCCTTTGCTGGGGTTGCTGTATTTCAGCGTGCGGTTGAGGACTTTTCTGATGTGGATGAACTTTCCACTCATTTCACTGATGTGGTCGTTGCTGCTGTTCATGCTACTATCCCGCGTACATCCACGCAGCCGTGACAAGTACTTGTTCCGTGGTGGACACCAGCTTGCGGATAGGCCATTCAGGCACGCAGGTGAGCATTGCGTGCTTTTACGGTGGGCACCACTACTGAAAACTCTGTGGCCTTTAAACGCTGCTGTGCCCGTGCCCGGTATGTTATCCGTGAGGCTAGGCGTACTTCGTGGTTGGCTTATATTTCGTCAATCACGCGCTCCACACCTTCTTGGCACGTGTGGAGGAAGGTGCACCAGATCTCGGGGAAGAGTGTGCCTTCCCAGTGTCGCAGTTAAGGGTAGCGAATGCCGTGATCTCTTCTGTGCCGGATATCGCTGATTATCTTGCGTCTGCATTTGCGCGGGTCTCGAGTGATGACCATTATGATCCTGGTTTCCTCGGGATTAGGTGTAGTGAAGAGGCTCACTCTCTTGCCTTTCGTTCCGACGGGCTAGAGGAGTACAATTTACCGTTTACCAGACAGGAATTTGTTTCAGCTTTGTCCAAGTCTCATGACTCCGCCCCGGGGCCTGATGATGTTCACTATCAACTGTTGAAACATCTGCCTCTTGCCTCCCAGCAGTTCTTGCTGGAGATGTTCAACCGTGAGTGGGCAGAGGGCTCTATTCTAGCTGCGTGGAGGACAGCAGTGGTCATCCCGATTGTAAAACTGGGCAAAGAACCTACTTCTCCTTCCAGTTATTGCCCAATCGCTCTGGCTAGCTGTGTTTGTAAGCTTATGGAACGGATGGTCAGTGAGCAGTTGGTCTGGGTATTGGAATCACGGGATTCGTATCTGCATCCCAGTGTGGCTTTCGACGGTTTCGGTCAACTGCCTTGAATCAGATGTGAGGGAGGCTTTTCGCCTGCGTCAACATCTGGTTCAAGTTTTCTTTGACTTGAAGAAGGCTTATGATACGACCTGGCGTTAGGGATTCTCCGTAATCCTTATGACTGTGGCTTGAGGGGACAGATGCCACTGTTGCTTACCGCTTACCTCTCAGGCCGTTCTTTTTGCGTTCGTGTTTGGGCGACTTTTTCCCGCCCGTTTGTCTTGGAGAATGGTGTGCCTCAAGGAGGTGTTCTTAGTGTCATCTTGTTTGCTATGGGGATCAACCCCATTTCTCAGCAAACTGCTGTTCCCCAGTCATTGTTTGTCGATGACTTCGGCCTGCGCTTTCGGGCAGCTCGTATGCATGCAGCTACAGCTGGCGATTAACAAAATCCAGACCTGGGCGTTCAGTAATGGTTTCCGGTTTTCTCCGGACCAGACTGTGTGCGTCCACTTTTGCCGCCAACGAACACTGCACCTAGATCCTTGTCTGTACTTGGGACAGGCACAAATTCCTGTTGTCCGACAGGCACGTTTCCTGGGTCTGGTGTTTGATTCCAGGTTATCTTGGCTTCCACACTTGCGTCAACTTAAGGCCAAGGCTTTGCGGGCGCTTAACATCTTTGGGTCCTGTCGGGCACTTCATGGGGTGCCGATCGCACTGTCATGTTGCGCCTCTACCGAGCCCTTGTCCGCAGCAGACTTGATTATGCGTGCATGGTCTATGGTTCGGCTAGTGACTCGACTCTCCAGATGTTGGACACTGTGCATCACAGTGGCTTGCGTGTGGCGACTGGGACATTTCGAACATCTCCAGTGGTCAGCCTCTATGCTGAAGCCTCGAGCCACATTTGGCCATTCGCGGCGACAGCTTGCCATTCAGTATGCTGTGCGCTTACGTGCTGTGCAATCCAGTCCTGCTTGGTCCATGATTTTGGGGCCAGACTTACGAGTGGTAGAAGCAGGGTGTGTAAGGGTGATTTCCGCGATAGGCTCCAGCAGTCCTGTCAGGAGATAGCCTTTGGGATACCCTGCGTCTTGAGGCTTGGGGGATGCCAGTTGCTCCTTGGCTTGTCCCAAGTGGCAGTTTCATTTTCGCTCTGGCGTCCCTCCCGAAGGGTTCCAGTCTCCCAGCAACTTGCAGGAGTTCTGGCGGCTGTGTTCTTAGTACACCGGTTATCAGAGGGTTGTTTACTGATGGGATGAAGTAAGACTTTGGCGTGGCGTGTGCTTGTGTGAGTAAGGGTGTAACGGTTGCCCATTGCCTTCCATCAGGCTATTCTGTGTTTTCTGCTGAGCTTTTGGCTCTCGGTTTGGCGGTAAAATGGATCCTTGACTTTCAGGGCACGCATTTCATTATCTTTAGTGATTCCATGAGTACCCTTGAGTCCCTGGCGAATTACAATCCTCGGAACCCCTTGACACAACGTGTCCAAGCTTCGCTTTCCCGCTTGCCTGGCCTGCAGAAAACCGTGCTTTTCTGCTAGATCCCGGGCCATGTCGGGATAGGTGGAAATGAGCAAGATAATTCTGCTGCGAAAGGAGCCCTTTCTGGCTCTCTCGGTAGGGATCTCGCCTTATTCCCTCAGATGCCTTTCCAACACTGGGACAGACAGGGCGGTAATAAATTACGGGCTGTTAAAGCCACTGTCGAGGAGTGGCACTTGGCATGTCGCCGCAGTCGCCGTGAGGAGGTAGTGTTGACCCGTTTGCGCATTGGTCACACCCGACTTACTCACTGTTTCCTTTTGTGGGGGGTTGACCGTCCTGAATGTTATTGGTGTCGACGGCCACTTACGGTCCGGCACTTCCTTGTTGATTGTTGCCATCTTGACGGTGTTCGTCGTCGTTTCCGTCTTCCGCATGACATTGCGCGTCAATTGGGCGATAGGTCTGTCCTCCTGTCCGGTGTTTTTAAATTTTTGCAGGAGGTACAGATGTATGACAAGATTTAGATTAGGGGTTTGTATAACATTTCTTTAATGTGTGGTGCAGTGGCAACCCGGACCACTGCACTGTGACTGAGGTTGGCGCTAATGACCAAGCTGTCGACGGGCTATTAAGCCTCAATCCCCCCTCATAAACCCGCTTGTGAGCACTTAAATAAATAAACCACCGTAAAAATACGAAACTTTTACGAAAGGATCTGCCTATTGTACATTCCTATTAAGTAATTACATATTATAGTCAATCTATCAACAAATTACCACAACAAAATTATAAGAAGTAAACTTTGTTGTCAGAATTGCAAGCATTGTTCTTTATTTTGTTGTGAAGCCCTTTCATAAAATCCTTTGCTATTGGTTATTATTATCTTCAATGGTTTAATTTTTATGTTGTGGTCTGCGTATATTTTACATTGAAACTTCCAAATAATGAAAAAATTGGGTAGAGCTAATTTGTTTCAAAGAATGTATACGTATCAAGAAGTTAAAAAGTTTTCATATATTAATATGACCAGTTAACAATTGACGGGATCCCGCTTGCTTGCTCTGCTAAAATTTAAAGAGGGGAATGGCACTAGCCCATTTTTAAAGGATTTTATTAAATAAAATTGTTTTATTTTAAATAACCAAATCAAAGAAAAGGATCTTAAAATTTATTTAGCTTATTTTGTTGCCATGTAGCCAGAAGGAAGGGGGAATGTGAGTCGGGTGGTATAGGGGGTTTGAGGTTTAATGGCGCATCTACAGCAAGGTCATTAGTGCCAACCTCAGTCACAGTGCTCTTGTCCGGGTTGCTGCTGCACCACACATTGCAGAGGTGTTAAACAAACTACATGACACATTACAAACATGTTAAACAAACCTTAAAATGATATCATACTTATAAACCTCTTAGAAAAATTAAAAACACCTGATTAGGAGGACAGACTTATAGCCCAATTTATGAGCTAATTCTCGTGGAATACAGAAACAGCGACGAACACCACCAAGATGGGGACATCAACAAGGACAGTATGGAACATAAATTGACCAGCGACACCACCACTTATCGTCACAACAATGTGCAAGGTTAACTTGCCCAATGCATACATGGGCCAACACCACCTCTTCTCAGCAGCTGTGGCAAATGGTCGAGGTCAAGCCAGAACAGTACCTTTTATAGCCCACACCTTATTGCTGTCTTATTTGTCCCACAAGGCTTCTCAAACAGCAGTCAATCTCAGATGTAGAGTTGGGAAGGTGTTCGGTGGGGGAAACACTACTGAGAATCCTGTCAAAAGAACCAGAAATGGCCTCTTTCTCTGCTGCATCAGCATGCTCAATCCTAGCTATCACAATATGGCAAGGGATCCAGAAGAAAATGAAATTATTCCGCTCACCAGGGAAGTGGGAAGGTTGAGCTTAAATTTGCTGTGTCAAGGGATTTCTGGATTAAGCAAAGCCAAAGGTTTTAGGACACAAACGGGATCACTGAAGATGATACAATGCGTGCCCTGAAGGTTGAGGATCCATTCAAAAATCAGGCCAAGTAACTTGATGGAAGGCAATGAGAAACACTCACTCCCTCAAGCACACAAACATGCCATGCCAACTTCTGAATTCGACCCATCAGTGAAAACCGCCGATATCCAATGTAGTCATAACAGAGTCGATAAACCTGCAAGTACCTTGCTTCTGAAGTGGAACTTTTTGGGAGAGCTGCCAGACAGCATGCAAAAAATCTAATTACTAACCATCCATTTTGCAGCCTTCGAGATATGGAGTATTTCCAAAGCCATTTTCCGACAGGACTGCTGGAGCCACCCATGAAAATCGCCTTTACCTACCCCATGTGCCAAGGAAGACTGGACTGCACGGAAGAACGGACTGCCCAAACCATACTGACTGGCTAGCATCTGCCGGCAAATTGTCAAAGGTGAATCCAAGGCTTCAGCATGGAGGCTGACTACTGGAGATGTTTGAAACACACTACTAGCCAAATGCAGGTCTATGGTGAACAGGGCCTAACATCTGGATGGTCGAGTCATCAGTCGAATTATAAACCATGCAAGCATATGCAAGCCATGCAAGCATACACAAGCTTGCTGTGTACAAACGCTCGGTAATGGTGCATAGTGACATTGCTTTCTGCACTTTTATGAAGTGCCAGTCAGAACCCGTAGATGTTAAAGGGTCGGAAGCACTTCTCTTTTAAGTTAGCACGGGTGTGAAAGCCTACAAGAATCGAATATCAGATTCAGGAAACAGACACCTGGGCCACAAGAATTTGCCCCTGCTTCATAATCAGGTCAGGATCTTGGAACGGTGTGCGTTGATAACTAATGTGGATACACTCTATTTAGTCCAGAGAAAAACGAAAACCATTACTGACTGCTCAGAAACGGACCTTGTTAATTCAAATTTCAGTTGGTGCTTGCAGGTTTTTCATAAGAGCTGCCCAAAGACAACAGTGACAGTGACTTGACGTGCTCTGGAGTTGAACCAAACTGCAAACAGGGTGACACTGAGGAAACAACCCTGA
>JAHWFP010224111.1:0-33871 GCA_023313725.1 Lithobius niger | reverse complement strand
CACTCGGCTGTAGTCGCCGCAGTCGCCCATTTCCGTGCTGGTCACACCAGCCTTACTCACTGCTTCTTTTGAGATAGGGGGGGGGGGGGGGTTATACCTCCTGAATGTGTCGCCGGCCTCTCATGGCCCCTCGCGTTCTTGTCGAGTGTCACCATCTTGATGGTGTTCCTAGCCGTTTCCACTTTCTGCGAGGCATTGCGTGTCAAATGGGTGATGATTCTGTCCTCCTGTCCGGGATTTTTCAATTTTTGCACGAGGTACAGACATACGATAAGATCTAGATTTGGGAATTGGTTTCTATAATGTGTGGTGCAGTGGCATCCGGGACCACTGCTCTGTGAATGAGGTTGGCGCTAACGACCAAGCTGTCGACGCGCCATTAAACCTCGATATCCTCTATCTTTCTTGCTGATTCTTACACAACTAAAGTAAGGTCGTGCAGCTGATGATAAATTCATCGACACTATACTGTGCAGGGTGGTCCACAAAAAACTGACGACCCAACATTTTCTAAGCCCAACCTTTCTAGTTAGCACCCCTCAGAACCAGGAGAGGACAGAAATCTTCCCGTTTCATTAGCTTTGATATCTGTCCTTCCCGGTTCTTAGGGGTGCTAATTAGAATAGTTGGACTTAGAAAATGTTGGGTCATCAGTTTTTTGTGGACCACCCTTTACAACAGAACACCAGGTGTATAAACATGCGTATAGAGTTGACACACTACGGCAAATTTTATAATTTCGCAAATTTAGCATGTTTGCGAATTAATTAGTCAGCAAATATAGTTTACGCCCCTCCTGACGTTGGTGAGTACAATAATTTATTTTTTTTACGAATAATCACCTGAGAAGCAGTCTAGTAACCTCTGAAAGTCTGAAACATGAGTAACCTTCTGGTTGTTTTTGATGAGCCGTCGTCTATGTGGCGCTTTTCTGTATGTTGTGCTTACCCTGTTAATATCAGTTTTCTCGATTTAGGTGCTTGAGGGGATACCTGATACATTATTTCCTGGGAATGAAGGTCCTATCAAAATGGGGTAAAATAAGAGCCCGCGTAGGTGGAGCTGAGTGATCGAAACTTAACGCTGCTTTAGGGACTCGTATTCCCAAAACACAATATTCCGTAAACATCCAGGAGGAAGAGAAGTTTATTGATAATGCAGTGTAGCATTTCAACCCCTGTTTTCTCAAAGGACACAGCGTGTTGTCCTAGACTACGCAAACAAAAAATGGGAAATGGAGTCAACGAAACTTTGTGCCGTTAAATAAATGTTTTCCTTTTGTATTTGCTGAGCTTTGGGAAAACGCGAAGAGTTTTACCTAGCATTGCCTGTTTTTTTTTCTTCTTGTTTATCTTCCGCTTGTATTTTTGTGCTCGCATGTGTACTCATAAAATCCCACAGCAAAAGCGAAAAAAAAACGGAAAAAAATAAGTAACAGTAAGTGGAGAAAGACTGGTATGAAGAGAAAAGCTGCAGTTAACATAATCTGTTAAAATTTATCCCATAGGTACGGTACCAAGAACTGGTAATTTCGATCCAGTTCTTCAAACCTTTAAAAGTAAGGGCATAGTTTGGGTATGAACTGAATGAGGAGTATTGTTTTGTGCACTATGCTATCATATGCCTTCTGTCGTTATAAATTGAACATAGGTTCGCATTTCTAATCGTTCAGAATGCACAATGCATGCGGATTAACAGAACCTTGAAACAAATAACCAGTTCTTTGTAACGTAGTTTCAGTTGTACTGGACTTATTCCACTGTAACTAAGTGCACTGTGCACTTTCGTGTGCAATGAAAAAGCATTGATTTTATACCAAAACACGACGTCATCAGATTTGCTTAATTTTTTTTCCGTAAATACATGCGATGTCAGGAATATAATGAAGATAATGAGTGAATGACTAACCAGGATTGACTTAAAGATGGATTCGTGTCCATGTTAGTATTACCCCACGTTCCATTTTTGCAGAAGCTACAGATACACCATAAGATCTTGATTTGGGGTTTGGTTAACATTTCTGTAATGTGTGGCGCAGTGGCAACCCGAGCCGCTGCACTGTGACTGAGGTGGGCCTAGCTGTCGACGCGCCATGAAACATCAATTTCCAATCTCTCATTGTGGTTTGCATTTCCACGCGGCCTGTTGTAGAACAGATGATTGCAACGGCTATCAAGGAAAAACTAGTTTAAAGTTACGCTGCTTATCTTATTACTTAACGAATACCTGTGAACTTATTCGTAGTGCTATACTATTACTATTACTTGTTCTGCAGTTGGGCAGCGCCAAACTTCTCCAGCTAGGTTGCAGCGTAGAAACGACCTTGAAATGAAGGAGGAGTTTCTTTTGTTGAAGCCAAGACCGACTGACATAGAAATTGCGTCCTGGTCGTCCAATTCCGCGCCGGTTCTTGCGCGGACCGGGAAGTGAACTCCTTTTTAGCACTCCTTTAGTAAAATGGAATTCTGGCGAGGTTGAGTCACCTAGCCTAGCGTCAGAAAGAAACGTTCGCAGCTTATCTCTCAAATGACCTTGCGGCGAGGGATGAAATACGGAGCGAAAGTTACAACATGGATAGTCTCATGTCACACGTGTATATGCTCCTGCTGTAACTGATACTGTGTTAATGAGGGCAACGCAGTTCGTCCTTCTGACTCGTAGCCAATACAGTACAATTACACCGTAGCCCAAACTTGAACCAGCATCAGAACCTTCCGAGACCTATTCACCAACGGATTTGCGACTGGCAATTATCGCGTGGAAGTCCAGAATTTTGTAGCTCTTTATGAGGTGGCTGCATTTTTCAGTGCAAACATTGACCACGTTGGTTGCCATAATCTGCCCTTTACTGAAACAGGGTTTAATTCCAGCTCGGTATTCCTCATTCCAACTGTAATTTTTTATATTCTTCTGGCATCAATTAACGCTTTTCTTCAGCCACATTGTCATTTTTGCATCATAGGGGGAAAAGCCATTTAAATTTTTGAGAAAATTAAAATTTCGTCCAGAATGATCTAACCACGAATGACTATACGAAGCCAACCTCCAATGAATCACACACTATAGTATATTACACATTTAGAACACACAAAATCACAAACATGCTGCAAGCAGTCATCCACCACTCAAAAAAATAAAAAAAGTCCCAGCTTTCAGTAATACTACGAAGCAGAAGTAAGTTGATGTTGACATTGGAATTACCGTAGGTTCATTTCAAATTTTTAAAAAAAGTTTACTTAAAGTTTTGTTACATTTTTTTGAAATTGACTCTGTGTCGAGTACTGTTGAATACGAATACGGAGATAGGTGTTCATGAACGGATAGGGAAAAAAAACAGTGCGGAGAATGGCGGAAGAATATACGCTATCGCGCGTGAAAGCAAGCTGCATTCTAATTGTGGAATAGCTTATAGAAATACTAATTGGGATAATGCTAGGTAAAAAAAAAAAAACCCAGCTCCAACTAGAGACGAACCCAGATCTCCGAATTGCGAACATCAGTTCCCATTAATTAATCCAAATTGATCTAACTTAGTCATCCAAACGCTTTGTGTCACCACCAAAACTTTCTTCTCCTTATGCCACTGCTGGCGGTAACATATAATTCTTTCCTATGATCTTATTAAAGTGTTCGCTATCAAATTAGAAATGTTAACAACCTAAGAATAGCATAATTCTAGGTGTGGAAGTTTGGTATCAGCAGCATTTATTTTTGTCGACGAATTAAATTCCACGGTAAAAATCTGAGAGTAAACAGATCAATAGCTCTTTAAAACTCATAAACGCGAGGTTGTTTATATTACAAAGAGCGTGATCAAGATTAACACCTATCCTGCGGCATAACTCAAGACTTAGGTTTAAAAGCACAGTGTAAATAGAGTTCTAAAATTAAATTATTACCCTCTCAAGTCAGCGTTACAGGATTACAGGCTCTTACGGAAATTGGCATGAGCGTTCACCCTGCTTGATGATGATGTTTACTCACGTAAATTAAAGCCATAATTTGCGCCACTTAACTGATTCGAGTATATGACGTGTTTGTCCGTAATTTAGGAAATATGTGATGACGCAAACCCAGCCTTCTTTTGACTAAAGTCGTTAGCTTAATATGCATTGTAAAGCTGTGGAACGACTAGCTATTTTTTCCACTTTAGTTTCAAAGTGTCGTCAGCCGAAAATGCATCAAACTAACTCTCCTTGTAGTTCCTAAATGGATTGGCGTAAACAGTAAATTATTAATATTCAGATTGATTTTTTTTTCATGTACGACTCAGTTTTATTTGGACCAAAAGCAATTGTCAAAATGATCATTTAAAACAATGATAGGAATCTGGGATTTTAACTAACAGAATTCCATTGCCAGCTTGAGTAGAAATGGGTAAAAGTCTGACACAGCAAAAATACTTGCAAGTCATAAAAACCAACGCAATTTTAAATTTCGGCATCTAGTTTGTGTCTTGTTCACCTAAACAAAGAATACAGAGTGAAAATGATGACCTACCATAAATACAATAATAAAAGGCACTCAGTCACAGCCACCTACAAGTAAAGGCCGTATCAGCTTTGCCTTCGCAATGCTCCGCTAGAAGGCGCGACAAATACCGACGCGACAAGTTTGCCAAGTGGCGCCATCGGTTGGCAGAATTTGGAACCCTCTTCGGTTAATGTGATATTTCGCTGCTTGGTATAGAGATGGCAGCACCTAGCAAACTTGCGCTTGCTTCTATGCCAATGGTGGATTTTACTCGCCATTTTTGGTCTGATCTGATACGGCCTTTACTGTAGGTGGCTTTGACTCAGTACGGTATGCTTACAAAGTTAAAATGTAAAAAGAAAGAACATTTATGGTAGAACCCCCACGTCAACAGCAATCTGGGCCCGCCATCTTGAAAACAGACGTCATGCACCTGCTCAGATGTCATTAACCGGAAGTTCGTCAAATAACCTCTTCCACCTCTGTATGCATGGAAAATCTTTTACAGGCCTTATGGTGCGTAGAGAGCTAGGTCATTGGCACCTACCTCAGTCACAGTGCAGTGGTCCGGGTTGCCATTGCATCACGCATTACAGAGATATTAAACAAACCCCTAATCTACATCTTGTCAAGTACTTGTACCTCCTGCAAAATTTAAAAACCCCGGAGTGGAGGACAAATTCATCGTCCAATGAGACGATATGGGACTGATTTGGTTTTTTTCTTCTTCATTTGATGCTCGGTTTTTCGGTTGTGTCTTATTACAAGAATTCTTTTGCTCATGTAAAGTAAGTTCCTCCTGCTGGTGTGTAGTCCATCATGATTACCGTGGATGGACCATTGTGGTAACAAATCCAAAATCAAAATCTGGTGACATCTAGCGATAAAACCATAAACAACAACGCTAAGGTCTGCTGAGATGAAGTCCTCTGCACTCACTCCAAAACTAGAACCACCGTTGATTAAGCGGCAGTGTGCGACGTAGCTGTCTACGGTGAACTGCTAGACCAGCCGGTATCTAACAGTTCACTAAGAATCGCGCCAGCTTAAGAATGAATGTGCGAGTCCATCTCTGGACCACCGTAAAAAGTGGGAAGAAATGGTTTAGTGGTAATCCTTTAGTGCTAATATGGGATTGGTTTCAAAAATATTAGTTTTAGTCACACTACTGCAAGCCAATGCGATCAACCAACTCTTAATCTACTCCACTGGAAAGCTCTCTTCTAGCAGGTTAATTTGGTAAAAATAAACGAAAATGCGTTATTTTGCCCAGTATCTCAGTTTTTGCAGTTGTAAACTATAGTTCCGAAAATGGAATTACAAAAGGGTGACAATTTTTGACTAGAGTTACATAAATAACTTCCCTTTCAAGGTTGCAGTTTCACTTTCTCTTTTCTTCATAGCTTCGACGTGTAAATGTAGATGAAAACAACTCCTTCTCGGTGAAATGAACCTAAGAATTCTCTCAGCTTTATTACGAACTTAGGTTTTGACGTTTCTCACATCATTCCGGTAATACCTATATCAAATAATCGATGTAAACTTTCATTTTTTTTTACCCTGTATGGCAACTGTTTTAATTAACCCTAATTGTTTATGGTTAGGGTTAAACTAACCTGTTGTTTCTTTATGTTTTTTACGTGGGAATTTTATTTTTCTGGTTCGGTAAAGTTGTACATACCTGCAGTTAGTGGTTTAGGAGATCTTTACTCACCTAGGATTTTCAGTTCCTGGGGTTATTTACCTGAATTCGTGATTCATTTTTGTTTGTTGCTGTGCCGGCCAATACTGGACTCAGCTCTTGGACTGTTTCTCCATTTTAGCCGCTCACCTCATTTTAGCGCTTCGTTATTTTTATAAATCATTGGAATTCTAATTTTTAGCAGAATAGGTTTTGTCGTTTTGGTGGGCGGAATTATCCTGAGAGTTTCTGCTTGGTCAACTTTCTGATTTTCTTTCTATTAACGAATTTGTACTACACTAGTACAATTGTGTAGTTTTTTTTTTTTTATATTTTTGGTTTTACTTTCCTTGGTGTGGTCCTCATCCCCACCCGTCTTCCCGATTGTGTCTCCTTCACATCCTTCTCTTTCCCTCATCGATTTCTTCCTCATTGGGTTCTCATGTATTGTGTCGAATGGCGAATACACGTCACACAAACTGCAAGGCTTGCAATACGTTTTCGAGCAAATCTCTTTGTGCGCATACCGAAATGTGCTGCATTGTTTTCAACTTTAACGATCAATGCAATGCGTGCACTGAACCAACAAGCTAAGAGTTTTAGCCACTCTTAAAAGCTCTGCATCAGTTCATTGCCTTTCTTTTGTTAGCTAAAAAAGAAATTGAACCTCTAAAGAACTGGGAGTTGAAAAGAGCTGGCGCTTTTCATTCAGTCTGCAAAATGGCTTCCTTTCTATCTTTCAGGAGCCCGAGTTCTTCGACTTGCAAGCTTAATTAAAACCCTCCAAGGACCTTCGCCTCTCTAATTTGACATCATCGGCTGTTTCCCTGCCTTATCATTTACCGGTGATTAACTTGGGTAAAGAAAGGCCGACTCGCTGGTGTCCTTGCTCGGCACTTCGATTTACCATTGTTTTATTTTTTTTTTTGCTCTTTAAGTTCACCGTTCAGACGCAATTAATAATTCAGTCGGCCCACGATTCTGTGGCTTTTCTCTCTTACTCTCTTCATGCCGTCGCTAATCCAATCACAGATTCAGGAAAGTGTCTGCTCCTTTCTGTCTTCCGACTGTCACTTTTGTGGTTTGTGAACATTCCACAAACAATGAGCAAAGACGTCAATGGTCAAAATACTCCCACTCTTAACCCTACATCAGGCACGCTTTTTGGCAAGCCTCGTGGGATGGACAGGACGGCAATAAATTATGAGCTATTAAAGGCACTGTTGAGGAATGGCACTCGGCGTGTCGCCGCAGTCGCCGTGAGGAGCTGGTGTTGGCCCGTTTGCGCATTGGTCACACTCGACTTACTCACTGTTTCCTTTTGCGGGGGGTTGACCCTCCTGAATGTTATTGGTGTCGGCGGTCACTTACGGTCCGGCACTTCCTTGTTGATTGTTGCCATCTTGATTGTTTTCGTCGTCGTTTCCATCTTCCGCATGACATTGTGCGTCAATTGGGCAATAAGTCTGTCCTCCTGTCCGGTGTTTTTCAATTTTTGCAGGAGGTACAGATGTATGACAAGATTTAGATTAGGGGTTTGAATAATATCTCTGTAATGTGTGGTGCAGTGGCAACCCGGACCACTGCACTGTGACTGAGGTTGGCGCTAATGACCAAGCTGTCGACGCGCCATTAAGCCTCATCTCCCCCCCCCCTACATCAGGACTACAAGGAGTTAATCAACTTCTAAATAAACTAACAATGGTATAGTAATTTCTTTAAAAAGCTTTGTTAACTTCGTGTACACCACAACGTCCACTTACCAAAGAAGGGAAAATAGGTAAGTCCAGAGAGGAAAAACTACATTCATGAAGGTTCCCTGGGAACCCTAGTGATGCGAACAAAGAATAGCCGAATTGCTTAGGGTCCTTATTTCAACTGATGGTGACTACATTTTTGTGGTGCAAGCAGTTAACATACCATTCTAAGCGAAGAACTCAGCTAACTGAAACACTAAATGCTGCTTGGTTTAGATGAATTTCGACTGGAATATGGTAGAGCGGTTTTTGCCCCATATCCCTGACTGTTCAACCTTTGGTCCGCTATCAACCAGAAATTTTTGTGTGCCTTTTCCATGTCGACGCGGCCATTCCAAAACCAAGTAGAAATAAAATGTTGTCAAGACCCCAAAGAAATTCTGCTAAAGGTCATTATTACACTCACCAAAGGTATACATACGGACGTGAGCTCGGTTCGATAATTTGACTTTTCAGTCCATTCGACGTTCGTTGACGCCACTACAGATATGCTTGCATGGTTGATGGACAAAACACTTCGGTTGGGGGTAATGGACTCATATATCCTCCCACTAGATATAGACTGTCTTAGCACGAATGTGGGTGAGAGCCACGTTGTGTCGGAAAGCCATATGCTGTCATTTTATGGCTGACGGCTTGTTTCCTCTCTCCACTTGAGTAATCAGCGCACTCGGATTTTACTCTGAGAATGTACCTTCATATTTTTGTAACATCAATTAAACAATGGGCGGCTGGTGAATGCCAGCCACTAGCCAATCACGCCAATCCTAA
This sequence comes from Lithobius niger, assembly GCA_023313725.1. Taxonomy (NCBI): domain Eukaryota; kingdom Metazoa; phylum Arthropoda; class Chilopoda; order Lithobiomorpha; family Lithobiidae; genus Lithobius; species Lithobius niger. The sequence continues at coordinate 25,189 of JAHWFP010224111.1, read as the reverse complement.
ACACTGATTAAATGACCACACGGTATTTAACAGACTAAACTACCAGCTACGTGTTCCACCTTGTTTTAACAGTTGAATCGCCTGTCTGGTCTTCGCCTCGCAACGCAAGCCCGACAGAACTTAATTTAACAAATTTCTAGAAAATATGGCCGTCACAGAATTATTGCTCGTCACGTTGAAGCGAGAGACGGCTTCCCTACAAAGCGTACATATTCTCTGGTGACCATAGTGACCCAACGATCTGTCGGAACGATAAGGTAGCCTGGCCAAGGTCAAACATCCTACCATCACTTTGCTAGTGTGAAGAATGGCAGCACAATTCAAGTTAAAGTAAAAAAAAGCCCAAAAATTTGCACAAAGAAGCAAAAATACACAACGTTTCGGGGATATCATGCACCCCGTTTTCAACTGCAAATAAAATCAGCTGAAAAGCATCGTACAACAAACAAAATTAAAAACCCTGAAAAATCATGCTGTATCAAGGCACAGGATGCTAAAATTTTCTAAAACCCTAAGCCTTCCTGGTCGGAACAGGTCAGCAATAGGGTAAAGACAGAACGAACTCGATCCTGCAAACATAGAGTTCTGTCTTTCTGATCGTTCTGATTTTATTTGCACTTGAAAACAGGGTGCATGATATCCCTGAAACGTTGTGTATTTTTGCTTCTTTGTGCACATTTTTGGTTTTTATTGACTTTATCACTTTGCTAACCGGGCGTAAAAATCTAAACGAATAGTTCTCATAATTGTTGCTAATAAACTGTCGTGGCATTAGCAACCGCAGTAGGATTGTTTGCGGTAGGTAAATTAAACGCAAATAGTTGAATATAAATTATTAAACTTAGTACGACTATGTGAATATTCGGAATACAATCTGCATGCTATGGATCATATTCTGTTTTAAATCTAAGAAATGACACGTTCATTAAAAATAACACGCCTATTTCTTTTGCTTGCTATGCCGTGGCTAGTATCGTCCTACAACAATTGTCTGCTTTCACGGAAAGTTAGGCTGTTTTCGGAAAGTTTGTGATGGATCGTTTGGGGAGTAAAACTGCTTTATGCATCGTGGCGGAGGTAGGAAATGCCAATCCTACGAACAAAAAAAAAACGAACCAATGGGTGCATTTGGCAACAACCTGTAGACTTTCGTCATTTGTGCGAAGAGGAATTATGAATTTAAGCCAGGATTCGCTGTAGTACAACTAGGCAGTATTATGTAAGTTGGAAGTATTTATTTTAAAATTGATTTTTAAAGGAGACACTATATTCTCATTTAAAATACAACGAGTGTAGTTTAAGTATCAATAAAAAACTACGCTCTCATGATATTACTACTGAAAGCCGGATAGTGCAGTAAGAGGTTACATGAAAGTTAAGAGCCCCTTACATCGATGCTACGTCCTGTTTAGATCTCCCTTTCATTTATGTTAGCAGGTGGTTTTAGAAGTTTGCTATTTCAAAAATTCACTATAATGATGAGGCACATGGAAGTCTGTAGAAACTCATAAACGAGAGTTGGTCTTAGTCAAATCGACGAGAGCAGGCATCACGTTCCCTTAACAAACCATGCTTACGCTGTGTTATTTCCCATGCTGGAACCAGCAGTTGTTCACAAGCCAGTTGTTTAGATCCTTAAAGTGGATTACAATGCAGTCATTCGCGGAACAAACCAACGAATTAGCCAGAGACACGCTACAGCCAAGCAGGCAAGAGGGCAGCAGCTGCAATCTAGCTATTTTGTCTCCGTGTAGTGTAATTGAGTTAACGTTCGTTTACTCATTAGCTCCTCCGGTCCTTTTTAACTTTTAATTTTATAAAATCTCGTTCGGATGAGGACGTTATCGTCCGGCTGGCTAATCTGATTACACGTGAACAAGCGCCTCATCATCGTGTCGCAACGAACAATTTATACCTGGAGAGAGAGTCACTTAAAGAGACGTGCATGTTGCATACGGAAATCGTTTAAAGGTGACTTATTTGTGGGCTGTTCTGTAGTGTTTGCCTAAACTAGGCTAGATTTCTCAAAGTATGGGCGTAAATAACAATGTGTTCATGTGCCCTTCCTTTCATATCCCACCTTCCTGCTGTATTTCACTCAGAGGTTCTTCCATGAGTATGTAAGGTCTTGTCGATGTTGCATTTGCTGCAAGCTGGAATAACTGTTAGTCTTTGTGAAGAACCAATTGGAAAACAGGAGCTTAACTATAAGATGAATGAAATATGTTTGCGAAGTAGTGACATATGGCAAAGCATGCGATCTTCTGTGGTATGTGATACCATTAAAGAATAATGCATGTAATCACGAACATGCATCAAGGCGTAACCAATTGCTAGAAGAAATAGTTCCCATTGTTAATTATTGCTATGAAACAGTGCTGTGTTAATGCATTCTCTGGAGTTACATTCTTTTTCATCAAGCAATGTAGTAAAACAAGAGTATGAAAAATTTAAATGTTTTCCCTGAGCCAATGTAAACTCACGATTGCTGCACTAGACAAAATGGTAAATTTGAGAACACTTCCACTTGCTACACTTTTCTCAAAGTCAACACTGTGTCGCATGTAGTCACAACAAGACTGCAGTTCGGCGTTAACTGAACGGGAAGACCTTATTTCATGACAGGCGACATTGCAACTTTGTGAAATACTAGCGGGAAGGGGAAAGAATGGGGTGTGCGACGTGAAGTGGTGAAAAGATAAATTTTTATCGTGTTGGTACTCACGTGTCGTGTGTTTCCCTATGTTTGTAAATCCGATCATGGGCACATATTTCCGAAGCATGCACAGGAAAAACATACAAAAGTTAAGAACCAGAATTAAAAAGTAAATCTGCAGCCACGTGGGCATTAATAATGACGCAGCCCTTTGGGTTTTGGAATTATAATCTTGATTAAAATTACTAGGGGATGGTATTAGAGGATGTTGTTTTATCCCTTCCTGTTTCCTTTTACCGTTTGTTTTCAGTAATGAAGCAGTTCCGTGCGTTTCTTTACCATCGAGCAGTTTAGCGCAAAAATGAGTATGGTGTAAAGTCAACGTCAGTATTACGCATTGCACCCCAATCCTATCCCGTTCATCTAACTTTACTTTGACTTTAATCACGAATCATACTCTTGTTTTGTTAAATTGCTTGATGAAAAAGATAAATAATAATAATAATAATAATAATAATAATAATAATATATTTTATTGTCCACATTGCTCGAAGCGTAACACTTGTGTGAGCGACAATACACAGTACATACATATATTAAATAATACATACATAAGAAAATAAATAATATATACATAAAGTGAATAAATAGCACATACATACACATTTACACATCCATTGCTTTATTTACAATATTATTTACATTTTTATTATTTCCTTCATTCCTACTTATACCCTTCGTTTATACTTTTCTATTTTGTATACCCTTCTACCAAATTTAATTTTAACGTCTTTTTTAGTTTGCAGATACTTGTATAATTTGTTAACTTTTTATCTAGATTATTAAATATATTTGGAATGTAATATGCTCTATTTCTTGTTCCATACGAGTTGTTCCATTCAGGATTTTTAAATTTAATTGAGGTAGTTCTAAGTTCTCTTTTTGATTCTTGAGGATGCTTATATATACTACTATAGTAATTATTTGTGATAATCACATAATCCCGTAGGTCTTCAATTTTTAAAATATTGTTTTTATAATAAATTTCATTAGTGTTTTCATTTTCAGTTCCGAAAAGTACTTTTACAAGTTTATTTTGTACTCTTTGTAATCGAATTAGGATGTATTTTGCTGCAAAACCGTATACTTCTATACCATATCGTATAATACTTTCAATCCAGGCATTATAAACTATTTTTTTATTTGTTTTATTTAGCATGTTTTTTATCCTGTATAATGTCGGTAGCATTTGTCTTAGTTTAATTATGAGATTCGTTATGTGTTCTTTAAAGTCCCATCTTGCATCAATGTACATTCCTAAATATTTTATTGTTTTTTTTAATTCTAAATTTTTACATATATCTGTACAGGTGTGTCTCTCGTTCGATTCCAATAACTCTATGCAGTTTCCTGAATGGTTAACAATATTACATTGATTGTACATTTTCATTTTTGGAACGGTTATGTCTAGTTGTAATGTTTTTTTTTCGCTGATGTATAATTCATTGTCTGTTAACCACCCGTTTATCATATTGTAATCTTTTTGTAGGTTTTGTATCATATCTTTATAAACATAATTTATTGAAATCAATATTGTGTCATCGGCAAACATATAAATTAACGTATTTTTTGTATAATCTTCTATATCATTTACATATATCAAAAATAATAGGGGACCCAACACTGATCCTTGTGGTACTCCAAAAAGTACATCTCTATGGTTACTATACTCATTGTCTATTTTTAATGTTGCTTTTCTGTTTGTTAAGTAACTTGTAATTATACCAAGAACTTTACCCCTCAAGCCTATTATTTCACATTTTCTAAGTAGCTTACCATGATCAAATGTATCAAATGCTTTTTGCAGATCTATGAGTATAGCTCCAACGTATTTTTTCTCATTTAGTGCTTTTGTTATTACGTCATTTATTTGAATTAATAGGTCAGTTGTACTTTTTTTCTTTGTGTATCCGTACTGCATATTTTTTAGTAATTTATATTTATCTAGGAAATTTCTTATTTTATTTGAAAAAAATTTTTCTATTATTTTATCTATTATTGATAATAGAGAGATTGGTCTATAATTGTCCATATTATTTTTTTCTCCCTTTTTGTATATTGGTCTTAACACTTGTATTTTCAATTTTTCTGGCCACACTTCTTTCTCAATCATACTTTTTATTAATATACAAATAAATTTTGCTGTATTATCTTGTGCTTCTTTAAAATTAGACGTATTAAATCCATCAATTCCTGTGGCATTTGTATGTTTTAATTCATTTATAATTGTTATAATTTCCGCGTTAGTTGGTTCATGTATATACATAGTATTTATACGTTTTGTTTCCACTTTTGATTTAACATGTTTATATACCTTATTATAATGGTTACTTTGTTTATAACTATTTATTTTATGTTCAAATTTCTGTCTCAGATTTGGAATTTGATTTACAAAGTTATCATTAAAATCATTTCGTAGCTTATTTAAGTCTGTTTGTGCGAAATTTTTTTTTATTTTGTCATCAATATTCTCTTTTCCTTTACTTTTTCCACTAATTTCCTTAACAGTTTCCCAAAGTTTCTTAGTATCTTTTCCTGCATGCTCTAGTTTTAACTTGTAGTATTTTTGTTTACATTCAGTAATTTTCAAATTTACTTTACATTTTAATTCCCTATACTGTTTTAATTTATCTATTTTGCTATTTCCTCCATCCTGTCTTAGTTTTTTCCACATCTGATTTTTTTTATTTATTAAATCTAAGATTTCTTGTGTCATCCATTCGTTTCGTTCCTTGTCTTTTATTTTTTTATCATTTTTATTTCCTCTGTGATTTTCCCCATGTTCGATATTCTTTTCATAGATATTATGTATTTCATTATGTATAATATTATATATTTCATTTGGACATCCTATGTCTTTCAATTTATCCCAGTTTATTTGTTTTAGGTCCCTTACTATATTTTTTCGATTATATTTTAATTTCATATTGTATTCAACATTTAAAGTTTTTTCTTCCTTTTGCACGCTATGTCCAGGCTTCCATATCCAACATGTAGTGAAATAGTGATCTGCAATTTTGATATTTATTGTACCACCATTTACCTCAGTTTGCTTATCGTTTAATTTTACAAAAATATGGTCGATACATGACTTTTGAAAGGTTAGTTGGTTATTTAATGTTATGAACTCTTCCCTCGTTGGCGATTCAATTATTTTTTCAAAACCATTTCGAGCCATCATATTTTCATATTTGTCAATATTTATTTGATCATGTTTATCACCTGTATTTTCTTCATATTTTAATATGTCAATGTTCATATCTCCTATCAAAATTACATTTTCTTTAGTTTTTCTACTGCCAATTTCTTTTAAATATTTTTTTAAATCTTTGATAAACATTATTTTATTCGTTTCTGGCCTTCTGTAGATTATTATAATTTTATACTTTTTCAAATCTTTTCCTAATGTAATTTCTAATCCATCATTATTTTCAAATTTTAAACAATTTATTTTTTTTTCTTCTACATTTAAGGTATTTTTTACGTATACCATCAAGCCACCTCTTCTTTTTGTGTTCTCTCTAGTAATATTATAGTTTGTATAGCCATCTAACTCATAATGTACAGTTTCATTTTTCTTTATATTTATTTCAGTGAGGGCAATAACATCCCATGTTATTTTGGTTTCTTTTAAGTTCAGTTTTAGTAGTTCCCAATACTTTCTTACACTTCTTATATTTACACTTATAACTTTCAAGCTGTCACTCTTCCCTGAGTCACTTTCTAATTTCCCTTTCACTTCTTGATATGTTGAAAAAATTGGATTTCTATACTTGGTTTCCATTTGTAGTAAGTAAATCTTCTTCTTTCTTTACTACTTTAACTTCTGTAGTATTCTCATCTTTTCTCATCAGTATTTTTCCTCTTGAAAACCATACGTACTTGTATCCATTTTGTTTGGCAAAGTCCTTCGTTTTCCAAAAAAGATTTTTGAAGTATGGTGTCATATTTTCACTTAAATATACGCGTCCTTTGTTTCCATTTCTGTATATGTTCTCGTTTGTTACTACTCTTTTTCTATTTTCTAACCACATGTCTCTAAACTCTCTGCTTTTAAACTGAATTATTATGACACTTTTCTTGTTTTTGTTTTTGTTTGGGATTCTGTGTGCCGTTTCAACTTGGTCTTCTCTATAGTGCAAGACGTTAAAATTTTGTGCCACTTTTTGTACAACGAAACGTAAGTTTTCTTGAGGTAGCCAATCTAATTGTCCTATTTCTAGATTACGATTTCTGTCGTACTGTTCTTTCTCATGTGTTGTTAATTCTAGATCTTTCACTTTCTTTTCTATTAGATTGTCATTGGAGGTCTTGTTTTCTATTTGCATTACTCTTTCGTTGATTTCTTGTACTTCCTTTTCCATCTTGCTGTTTTTAACATTTTTATTTTCAAGTTGCGTTATTCGCTCATCCATTTCTTTTATCTTTTGTTTCATTTCTTGATTTTCTTTCTTCATATCAATTTGGCATTGCGACACAAAATCTAACGTTTTTACGATTTCACTATATTCTTTTTGCAGAGTCGTTATTGCTGCACTAAATTCTATTAATTTATTCATTTTTTCTTCTATTCTGTTTATTGATTTTTGCAATTTTTGCATTTCACTTCCTTCTTCCTCATTTTTTCCCCCTTCAGCGTTGCCACTATTTTCTTCTTTTTTCTGTGTTTGGTCTTCATCGCTTTCAACCTCTTCTTCACTATTTGTCGGATCTTTTTCTTTTTCCGAGTTAGTTCGTGTTTTCCTGCACCGTATGCATCTCCAATCCAGTTTGTTTTTTGCACTTTTCGCATTCCACGTTTTTGCTGATATTTTTGCACATGTGTAGTGATATTTGGCTGTACATTTACCACAGATCACGTTATCATTTTGGCTATTTAATTTTTCTTCGCAGTCCCCGCACCTCATTCTTCAGTTGTAGTTTATTTCAGTTTCGATATGGCTTATCTACTCAGCCAACGTGTCTTTGGACACGTCATCTGCGAACTTCACCTCGAACGTCATTTGTGTCCATGCGTTTTTCATTTTGCCAAGCCACCGTTCAGTTCAAAATTTAAGAACACCAATCCTCACGAACTTCTCCACCAAAATTCACACAGTCAGTCTTCAAACACTCACCACGTTGTTGGCTTTCATCTCAGCACATCGTCCTGTCTTATTTTTTTCGTTTTGATTCCAAAATTCGCTTATCTGTTGGAGCGCACAAAATCGGCCGCTCCTTTCACTAGCCTCGCACTGGCCAATAATAATAATAATAATAATAATAATAACAAATAATAATAACGACAAAAAGCGAACTTTGTGAGGGTTCCCAGGAATCCAGCAAAGTGTGTCTGGTTCTCACCTCGTAACTAAGACGACCTGATATCCATTCTCATCTCCAGAGTTCCATTAGACTAAAAAAAAACATCGACAATGCACTTTGCAGAGGTTTCAAGGGGTTAATGCCAAACATATATCAAAGTGGAGTAGGGGTATCTTCAACAATTTCTTCAGGTGTGGTTCCACGTAAAACATAACAGCATGCAATTAACATTTCAAATTGCTTTATTGCGCGCCTTAATCATTGTCTACAACTTATTTAATCATTTCCGAAACTGACATGCCTCGTTGCTAATCTTTGAGACAAGCTCGTGGATGGGCATCTTTGTTGGGATGAGTGCGACATCATCCTTTGTGCCCCACCTGGGAAATCAGCGAAGACGGGAGATCTTTGAGATCATCTCGGGTTTCGGACGCAAGTGGGACCTGAAGTAGCCTCTGTGGGGATTTTGTTACCGCGTTGTCAAAGCGTTGAGCGATAAACACGTCCCTGTGGCGCTAGAAGAGCGATGTTGAGTGTCGTAGTAAATAGTCCCTTAGCTGAACTCATTTGGACTGTCTTAAACATACCGCAATGTGTCATGAGCTGAACTTTCTGAATACATCAACATCTTTATTTGCGTGTGTGTGGATAAGCTTTCCCACGTTAAAACTTGATAGTGAAATGGCAGTGACTAAGTTACTGACTTTTAACTGCATACACTGATTGGGAATAGCACAGGGAAGGCAAAATGTAACAATGAAACAGTAGGAAATTATCCTGGATTTTCTTGCTATTTTGTTTTTGATAATGTTGGTTATCAACCGATTCCAACTGGTGTTGGTGGCACCAGAAATTTTTCAGTCAGTGCCGGTACCAAGCTTAGCACCCCACTACACAGTTTTCTCCGGTACTTATGAATGAGGAGGTGTGTGGTATTATAGTGCTGTGGTGCAACACCCGATTTTTAAATAACAACATATTTTATTGAGAAATGTGTTTTGTTGTTATAGTTTTAATGAAAGTTATTGATTCCCCCACCCCCAATTTAAGCTTAATGCACGTTTCACGACATACTTGATCAAAAGCCATTATCTAAAATTTGTATTTAATATTTCTCTAAAAAAGTCAGTTCTGATAAGGCTGATACCGCTCTTCACTAAGCGAATTCCATGCAGAATACTCAACTTTTTTTTTTACGGCTTTTTTTTTCATTACCTTCAACACATTATTCTGTGTACCTTTTGACATCTCTATTAGTGGTATTAACATATTGTGCATCCCATGTTGCCGGCTCTGGTAATCTTGGGTGAAAGTCTGTTTGATTCGGTTTGGAATGGTGACCTTGCAAGGCACGTTCCAGCTTCTGTTCGTTTGGAAGTTCTTGCTGAGTCAGCTCACTTTGGCTTAGCTGCCGGAATTAAGTTATCAGATCACTGACATCATGGTTTGGTTTTCGAAGCTGGTGCGCCATGTACATTTCGCCAGTTTGCTTTCTAACGAGTATTTTCTAATTAAACAAGTGGCTACAGCAACTACCTAGTCACATCTGGTCTTCTGTACAGTTCTGCTACTACCAATAGTGAGGCACACTTCTCTATCATGCATTGCAACAGCTATCTCTATTATATAATCTAAAAACAGTAACCATCAGAATTGCCCGTTACAAATGTGTTAGCTTTTAAGCTTATTTTACGTTTTAGGCGTAATTGTCAGCGTTTAGGCCTAATTTACAACTTTAATTTCGTAAGTAGCAACTAACGGAGATTTGGATTGTATACAGTAAGCCTATTCATTTTTGCAACACGGTATGCCTCCGCGAACACAGTTACAGTGTTACAACGTAATGCGCAACGTAGCCTATATAGATCAGTGGTAGTAGGGAAGGGACAGGTGAAACGCTGCAGCAGTGACTCGTAGCAACTATTGACGTTGCCATAGTAACGTGATTTTACACCTAATTTTCATTTTTTAGGCCTAATTTTTTTAACGGCAGTTTTATTTTCGTAAGTAGCAGATAGGCCTAATGGAGAATTTGGTTCGATCGTAAGCCTATTAATTCATGCAACAATGCGACAAGACTCTTTTAAACGAAGCTAAAATGTTTTTGTTTTTACGGCTGCGTTAACACAAATCTTTAGGATTTCAATTCGACGATGAAATGTTATTATTTAATTTAGTTACGCCGAAGTAGTCTATTAGCTATAAGGAGGCAACGATGTTTTAATTTGCCATGTTATTTAACTAACTTTTGACACTGAATCGAACGTTGTAAACAGTGGTCGTCAGTTTCTGGTACCGTTGCGAAGTTGAAAAAAGCGACGGACGGACGGATAAAGTCGTTGCAATAGTCTTCTCCGCCGGTACGGCTGTACAGAAGACTAAAAAAAAAAGAAACTAAAAGTTAAGATGGACGCAGACATAAGGCCACATGGCAACTATTAGCAAGCTACATTGAACAAACAGTAAAAACTACCCCAAATAAATCCAACAATGCAGCAGTAAGGTTTAATGTCGACTACACGCTAGATATTATTATAATAACATTAAAAGTGCGCGCAGCGTATCTTGAGTACTGCAGGTATTTTCTTATCGGCTACGTCTTCCTGGAGAGAGTTGCTTTAATCGGCAGCTGCCATTGTTTTTGTAACGATTTTGGATATCAGCAAGGCACTCTGCTACCAAAATCATACAATCGATTATCTGTGTTCATTGTGGGGCGAACTCAAGATAGGCTGCGGACACTATAAAACCTTACAAGAAAATCTGCTTTATGTTCCCTTCCTGTTTTAGCCTCGGATCAGTTAAACCTTACCCTAACATCAAACGAGTTCATTTTTGTTTTCTATTAAATGCTAATGTTTCAATTTATGCTTTAAGTATCTTGCTAGCTCCATTCTTTCTCCATTGTATGGATTCGTGTACATCATCTTACTAGTCACAAATACAACACATTTTAAGGGATGTTGTTTATTCATAGGTTTTAAACTTTTGTTTAATGTTTTTGTAGACAATTTAATGCTTTTTGGATCTGGCTTTAATACGCATGTGGTTCAGTTTGCTCTTCACTTAAATTTTAACCATGTTTGCACTTAAAATTGGCAATAACCAATAACCAAAACTGGAAAAAATTAAATTATGAAAATTTGGATAACGATTTGGTATAACAAAATTACGAAATTACGTAAATAACGAAACGTAAACTGCCAACTTCCAAAAGTTGCAGTATTGTAACTTACAAAATAATGCTGAAAAATAACAAGCAAAAAAAAAATAATAATAATTACGAAAAAATTCAGAATTATTTCAGCATTCTTTACACAAAGCAAAATAAGTTAGCTTTTTCCTCTGCATTAATTTCAAGAGCAAAACTATTAAATCCAAATCCAAGAGCATTAATTTGAAATCCGCTAATATTGAACAATTTAAGTATTTAACTTGTATTGTTCTTATTAAGCATACAATAAATAATCCCTAACGCACTTCTAATACATAGTACCATGTCTAATATAGAAGAATGAAAGTACGTAACTGTTTTACCACAGAGTTTAGCATGTACGCCTAAATACTTAAACCTTCTTTCTGACACATAAAATTCAGTTCTTCCTAAATACTATCCTCTTATGTGTTTTTCATTACTTCGAATATGGCAATATATTCTTCTACTTTAGCAGGAAAGTTAATTCATCATATGTGGCGTCTTGTTCCAAACGTCCACACGCAGAATGTTGTTGTAGCAGCATTCAGAACGTCACATCGGGAAACCTTAGTTCAGTGCCGCAATACTATGACATAAAAGAGCTATTATTTCTGTGGTTCCGTTTTAATGCTCCAACTTATGAAATATTGAACACAGTTTGCTACGGAAAGACTAAATCCTGCATTGGTGATGCGATGGGGCGTCACGTTAAGGACCGTAGAAAGCGAAAGACGTCAGACGTGTGGAAAATGGCTCTTGTCACACCCGCGCCACAGACATCATTAGTCTCTTGGCAATTGATCTCCCGTCTGGCATGGTTGCCTTAACAACGTATTGGCTTGTTGTGAGAAGGAGGAACTGGTGGTGAATTTCGGGGTGGGGAAAGACGTCTTTACCGTAGCCCAGCCCACTCGGGGGTGCTGCAGCCAATTTTATGCAGCTTAGAAGGACCAAATTGCGTCTACGGCTGGCGTGGGGGCTTCGTCGCCTGCTGGGAGATTAAGCATGGCCATCAACGGGCGGCGGCGTTTACGACTGGCGTTTGAGGGCGGAAGGGTCAACGGTTGGCTCTCACCCGACGCCCTCGCCACGACAGGAACAGGAAGCTGGAGTAGAAGAGAGAGAGATGCTGGCTTGAAGGAAGCCTGCTGGGGAACTTAAAGAAGATATCCTGAAATGGAAGAAACTCTTTTCTATTGTCAGTCTGTGTTGTTTCCGTGATGGCTTAAACACTTCAAACTTGCTTGCATTCTTCCCAAGAAAGGGAAGGGGAGAGGGATGGAATTGTTTCCCGTTGTCGGTCTCATGTTTATTCAATTACGTCTAAACAGTCTAAACTTACTTACATTTTTGCGGAAGAGAGGGAAGGGGTGGAGGGAATGAATTCTTTCTCGTTGTCGGTCTGTGTTTTCTCAATTATTCCTAAACAATTCAAACTTGCTTACATTCTTACGGAAGTTTTTCGCAGATGGAAGGAACTCTTTACCGTTGTCAGTCTGCATGGTTACCACAATGCTGAAACTCTACAAACTATATCGCATATTTGTGGAAAGAAAACTGCAAAACCCTACTTCAAAATTATCTTTCAGCCATTTTGTTTTAATCGATTCTTCATGGCAAATGTAAAATCGTGTCTTGGGGTTAAGTATATTTTAGTAAATGGATCGCTTTAGAGGAAATAAGTTGTTTCGGGTTGCTGCCTTAGTGTGCAATGTTCACTATAACTACTGTGGACTGCAAGCTTTGTATAAATTCAATGTGCTTGTTAAAATTTAGTTAAGAGTGCTGATAAAGTAATAGTATAGTGAAACTTAAACGTTACGTCGAAAACATTGATTGTGTTGTACCTTTTCGCTTCACTACAGTTAGACTGATTTTGAGTAATTTGGATAAAGAAGCTGCATTGTGTACTATCCGAATATTGCATTGCATTATTGTGTACACTGATTTCGAAATTCCGCAAATTCAAAAAGACGGTTACTGACTAGTCAGAATAAGATCAGGCGGCATTTCATATTTCAATTTTGTTAAGAGTGGCTTCGTTTATTACCCCTATAGTTATTTTCTTTTCATCATTGTCTTTTTTATTCATTGTAGTAGATTCCACAAACTTTTAAGAGCTGGCACAGCTGTTGTGGCATTACGCATTACATTTGCTGCAACACGTTTTTTTCTGATTATCTTAAAGGGAAAGTACAGGAATGACAAGCTTTTTTCTAAGTTGATGTGCGATATGTTTATTTTTATGTTATGATATTGTTTCGTTTTGTTATTGGTGATCAGCGCTGCTGACTAGCTGGCGTTAAGTGTACTGTATTATTTATTTGTGTGTTTATTTGTTGTAGTTCGTTCAGTGTAATGTATGCTTACAAAATAATCATTTTGACAGCCATTGAAACGTAAGCAACTGTGGTGCATGATTAGTTTTACACAGCCTTTGTTTTCTCGTAAACCACTCAGATTAACTAGAACACTGAAACTAAAACAAAATAAGTTCTGATGTTAAAAAAAAAACTTGAATAACGATGTCACTACAGGTATATAATAAATCAGTGTGTAAACAACTAAATCTCAAGTGGGAAAGGTGCCCAGCCAAGTTTCCGACATTGACAGTAACGGTTTCAGAATCAAAAATGGCTGTTACCAGTTTTTTCTTGACAGCCACCACCTAAAAATAGAACGATAAGGAAAAAAAACAGCAAACTTGTTTTTTTTTGTGTGTGTGTCGCCAAGTATTGCCAGGTATTGTGTATGGTTGGGAGGAGAACAAAAACAGTGACAGCCATTTTGGCTGAGATATGAATACTTGAATAGAGTGTAGGGATGCACCGAATACAAAATTTGCCGAATACTGAATGTACAACCAAATACTTGACTTGCCGAATACCGAATATACAACTGAATAGTCAAACTGCCGTATACCGAATATTCGGCACCAAGCAATTTACGTATTCGGCCGAATACCGATTATTCGGTCCTGAGCCAAATAATGGTCAAATAGGCCGAATACCGAATTATTTGGCCAAATACTGAACCGAATGCTCTGCCGAATATCAGTAAATCACACATATTTGATCATTTGTCCTTCTTTTAGGAATGTCAAAAGACAACTCCTAACAAACCAAAAACTATATGCTTAGCAAAACGTTCTTACATTAACACAATTGCACAAATTTATACTAAAAAAAAATATTCGGCCGAATACTAACAAATCTTAACACTTTTCAGCCGAATATCACTATTTGCCCAAAATAAGTATTCGGCCGAATACCGAATATCGTTATTCATGCAAAATCAACATTCAGCCAAATACCAAATACTTGAATTTTTGGCTGAATGGGCCGAATACTGCCAAATTACTGAGTATTTGGTGCATCCCTAATGGACTAACTTCAAGGGTTCATTGCCATTTTGGGGAGCTTGGAATTGACTCTTATAAATTTGTCTTGAAAAGGAATTCCAGAAACTGGTCTTATCAAGATGCGTAACAACGAACTAGGAATGCATGACTGGTGTAGGCTGTTTAAGTTCACAAAATAATGTTGCAATATGATACTAACGCATTCCTGTTAGCTTTCTCTACACCCAACCTTGTTTCTCACCAGCTTTTTTCCGCTCACATTTATGGGTTTCTTGGGAACTAAAAGGTAATGCAAAAGCTCCATTACATTGGCCGTTTGCATGCTTTGCAGGTGAGGCTGAAGAACACCCCAGCTAGGATTGCCTGCCCCTTAACTCCCCATCCAACCATCCATCCACTCCTAGCTTGCTGCCTGGGCCGAGAGAACACAACACCCACACCTCCCCCGCAAAACCATCACCTTCAAAGTACTTGGGAGGCTCGGAACGCAAGCGTTATACCTGCCATTAATATTAAATGTGATGGAAACACGGCAAGATGCTTCCAGTGTTTCCGCTTCATGGGCGACCTGAACAAGTTTTACCCTGCTGCTGCTTTTCTTGCTGCTACTTAACCTGTGCGCATCAAGTTACTGGCGTAAACTCAATTTGTGTAAATTATTAGTTTGGTTTGGCAGTCTAGAAGTTTTCTATTATTTACAAGTTTGTGTGCCATTCTCTCTTCTCAACTGCTTCTTTCCCTGGCGGATCCTCTCAAAAAGAATGGGATTGCCACACGTCTTGCGCCACAATAATTTCATTTTTTAGGGTTTATATGCCACGCGAGCGAGTATGACTTTATTACAGCGAGTTTCGGGGATGGCGGCTAGTGTCACATCCCTGTCATTTATGCAGTCATTTTATACTGTCACGTTCAGTGAATGTTCTTCATGAAACGTTAGATGGTTGGCGTAAAGTCAGGAGTGCATGTTTGCGGCAGATGGTTATGTTTTATCGAATAGCTGGTTGTAGTCTGTTGTTGTAAGTTTAAATTTAGCAACCACACAAACAGCTAATTTTTTTTCCTTTTTAAGGTGGTGTGTGGCTCTGATAAATCATATTGAGTTTTTTTTTGCATATATCGTCTTAATTTTCCTCTAATAACGATAGTAAAGCATACAGATAACGGTTCTTACTGCTTAGGAAGGCAAGGTCTACACTCGATTTTAATGGGAGGCAATAATATATTTAAAAATCTAAATTTTGGTAACAGTTGTGATATACTTTGAGGTAAACATCCGTAAAACGCAACAAAACTCACACTTTTGTTTTTGTTTTACGTGTTCTTGTGGGGGCTTTCTTTGATTGAACTTCTCCAATTACTCATTTTCAGACAATTCTTACTCATATTCGTGAAGTTGCCTGTCACTGTTGAGTGTCATACAAGGTCCAAAAGATGGACTTTTACTTAAATTAGTTCCTCATATCAGAATCCAGCATTGGCCTCGCTTTCCTAAGATGGTAAAATATCACAATTCCTTAAAAACTCAAGGATAATGAAGGATAAAACCACTGAAATGTGAATGAATGAATGAATGAATGAATAAAAAGCCTGAAAAAGCCTGATACATGTTGCACCTTTCAGGCTTTTTACTCATTCTTATTCAAGGATCACATTTTTGGTAATTGTTTGGAAACCTTACTTTTTACGCTATCGACATAATTCACCTACCTATTGATTCCTTTCGTCCTTAGGGTTCCGAAAATCATAACGAAAACGTGCACAAACGTTTTTTTATTAAAAAAAAATTATTAAAACACTTTAAAACGCTACGCACAACAGTTAGAAGCGGCAGCCATTCTACGCGATGATTCTGTAACTAGAAAACCTGATTTCGACCAGAACGTTACTAAACGAAAATTATCTCTTTCCTAGGCAGACGGTGATATTTGTGGACGGATTTACGGTCCGCAGGGGCGCGCTTCGCGCGCATAATCATATACATCGAGAATTGGTGTAATCAGAAATAGTATGACGCAAGCATTTGTGAAACAAGGAACAAATTATGCTACTTCCTTGTTTCACAAATGCTTGCGTTTACTTTTTCTGATTACACCAATTCTTGCGATCCGTGATTCCGGCCGCAAATATCGATATACACCAACCAATTTTTCGTCTGCTTCAGCCATTTCGTCTGCTACCAGGAACGAGATAATTTCCGTATACGCAGGGGCACGGAATCAGGTTTTCTTGTTGCCCCTCCACCTCGCAGCATCGCGATGGCGGAAAGACAGTTGTGCGTAGCGTTTTAGCGTGTTTTAATAATATTTATTTTTTAAATAAAAAAGCGTTTGCGCAGTGGCTTTCGTTATGATTTTCGGAACCCTAACGGCGAAAGGAATTGATAAGTTGGTGAATTAAGTCGATAGTGTGAAAAGTAAGGTTTCCAAACAATTACCACATTTTTTAATTTTTCCCGTGTGAGTTTGAAAATGCAAGATCAAATATTGTATTTGTTGAAGTGAAATGTCGACTAACAAACGCATTCAGTCAGGAAATGTGATAGAATGTCCGACCTTGATTTTCATCCACAAATTGTAACGAAGCCAAAGAAGTTAATTTTTAAAATTTATACTCGAATGCTCTATCGTTGCGTACTCTCCATTCAGATTACGTTTTTAATTTAATTAGTATTAAGTAGGCATAATCAGAAAGAGGTGGGGAGTATAATCATAGAGAAATGCTCTTAACACACGCAGTTAATGCTTTTGAAAACTCTCTACCAAGCTTGCTAACAGTTGACTGTTAATTTTATTTAATCTATCTGTAGTTCATGTACTAGTCTGTTAGCTGGAAAAGGATACTGTAGGCTTATCGTAGAAAATAAAAACTGGCTGGTACTAATTAGTGGATTTGCAATGGATTACTTTCTTTTGTAACCCTACTCCGTGTTTTTAATCCGGTTGTTTATCCGATAAGTTTGGGTTAAATTATTTGTGTTGTAACGTAGTTGCAATTTTCCTTATGGCTTTTTATTTTGACTTTTGTGTTTGTGTTTGTGTGTGTGTTTGCCTCACTTTGATTTGTTTTGTAATCATTTTACGAAAATAAAGTTAATTGCCTTTGGTGGTAGAAATTAAATTGGATTTTTTTATATTCACTTTTTGTTTATTTGTAGTTATTACTTTTATTTTTCCGTAATTAATAGTGGGGAAATATTATCATGGCTATAAAATATTAATATTAATAATTCAGTTGCCTTATTTTGTTCTCTTCAGTGTTTGTGTGCTGTCACATTTATGTGCGTTTTTTTTCCTGCTCTGATAGGGAAATTAATTTATGCTTGTATTAAAGGTATAGTTGACAGGAACAAATCATAAAATTTTGACATTTTCCAAACCCTATGTTAGGGAGGTGCTATATTAATGTCTGCCAACGGGACATTAATAGAAACGCAAAGCAAGAATATTTTTTTTATTTAGAGAAAAAATTTTAGTTTGCAAAACAAAAGAACGAATTGGAATTGGAAAAAAACAAAACAAGCCGGGGAAAAAGTTAAAGTTTTCTTATTTTTTCTTAATACCTCACTATTCAGCAAAATTATTGCGATCATTTTTTGTAACATAGAAATTATAGAGGATTAAAGGAGATTTACTTTTCTGCTTTGTGTTTCCTCATCTGCATTGTTCAGCCTGGTGTGATTTTGATCATTGATCAGCCGGTGCCGGTACCAAAATTAGTGCCCCGGTAGTTGGCTTTCGCCTATACTTATGAATGAGACGGTATCTGGTATTAAAGTGCTGGGGTGCCAACAACCGATTTTTAAATAACAACAAATTTTATTGAACATGTGTTTTGTTGATTTAGTTTTAATGGAGAATTTTCAGGGAGACATTTTTCTCCCTGATTTAAGCTTAATGCAGGTTTCGCGATATATTTGATAAAAAATAAACATTTTCTAAAATGTGTAGTTAACATGCTAGCCAAGTAGAAATGCAAATATAAACAAACACTGGTTGTAGCATCAAAAGTTATGCAATATTGGCTCTACTTTTGTGCAATGTTTTAGAATTCCAATTTTACCATTGTTGATCTTTAACCGAGTGTTGCACTGCTTTGAGGTCTACAACACAAGGACTAAACAAACTATTGTTACAATTTTAGCGCCTTTTTGCATATTAAAGCTATACCGGTATTTTAACAATGCATGCTATTTGATACCGTTGAATTTTTGGTACTGCTGTACACCGTCAGAACCGGTTTACTGCCCAACACTACCTGTTAGTACTTCAAATCTGTAAGAAGGCATTCTGCAATGCCAGTCAGTGTGCTATGAAGGTCCTTATCTCACCACACAGTAGAGCCTTTAATTATTGCACGTTATAGTTTTTAATTTCTAACAGTATATTTCTTTTAATCTGTAGTTTTAAATTAGAGATTTTGAAGCCCCAATTAATGTACTGGAGCTTACAACTCCAGCCATTAACTTCCCACGCAGTTCTGATGATGATTTTAACATGCAGTTGAGGTTACATTAAACCAAGTAAATGTGATGTGAAAGCAATTGTTTCACAACAGAGTAGAGTTTTTAATTTCTGACAATGTGTTAAAGCTTCAACTGGCACATTTGGTAACCCTGTAAATATTACTGTTGGGTCTGTTATACCATAGTGAAGATGGAATTTTGGTCACTGCTTAAAAGCTACATCAGAATTGGGGCTTTTGCAAACCTCAGCAAGTGTTCTTTTGAGATTTCCTGGTATTTCACTGCCGAAATCGGTACCATCAGGGAAATAATGGCCTCAAAAAAGTTCAGAAAGGTTGGCATTGTTAACACCATCTGACATGACGTTTTTACGTTCGTAGATGAATGCCAATAACCAACAGGTGCCATTTCGCTTACGTGCTTCTATTTTGCCAGAAATTTTGCTAGAAATTTCAGTTCTGTGACAATGGTGCGGAATTCCCCAATTTCGACTAACGGTCCAGTCAGAAGATCAATAAGCGATGGGTTTGTGGTCACCGGATGTCCGCTTTCCGCTTTATTCTTGTCGCATCACCAACGGAAAATCCGGTCTCGAATCCGTGTTACCTCGTGATTTTTCTTCCGTCTTCTTTCCCCTTTCTTGCTGGTTGTCTGCCTTCCATCCTTCTGTATGTCCGTCCGTCCGTCGTAGGTGCTCTCTGGTTGGTTCGTTCAACCATGTCACACCTTCCTGCCTCGCCTGACTTCCCCTCATTTTAAAGGCAGCGACGCTAACAGCCGCCTTGAACGATTGGGCCAACTCGCTTGAATAGAGGGACATTTTGCTCGACGTGCTGGTCGCCTCCACCGGATCTGAAAAGGGATGTCCTTTGGCTTGCCTCGGGTCCGTATTGGACTTAAAGAGTATCCCTTCCCGTGTTCCCATCTCGCGCCGATGCGAGACGTTCATGCGGAAATCTGTAAGCCGTTAAGATCTTCAACCATCTCATGCAAGATGCAGTAACTGAAGAAGTCTGAAAAAATATAAGCCAGAGGTTGAGGGGATAAGCGTTTTACACCTCTCGACCTTCCTGTAGAAACACCTCCCCTCCTTCCGTCCTTTTCCAGTTTAAAGTTTAAGTCTTCTATGCAGTTAACTGGTAGTGTAGTTTGTTCCACATTATGTTTGGAGGAAACTGACTGTATGACGGACGCCACAAGCATTTGCCAAAGACACGTGAATATCCCACTCGTAGACTCTTTAACAGTAACTGTGTCGAGTCTGCAAGTGTGATATCGACATGTTTTTGCACTCATAGTGCAAGGAAACGTCAGACTGCCATTTCCTGCAAATATAATGTGGAACAAACTATAGGAGAGTAGTGAAGCTTGCAAAAAATAAATATAAATAATTGTCAAATCGTAAGTTGCCTAAACGTACAAAATACCTTTCGATTAACTCAAATTGGTTTTTGAATTGCTCTATATATCTTGGATCCAATTGATACAATTTCTAGACTTGAAATGTAAGGGAACTTGATGAGAGTAACCGTGACACATGCATTCTTCAGAAGACAGTCGTGCCTTGGCCTCACATTTCTAAAAGTTGAATTTATAATCAGTACTGGTACATCGCTAGTGTGACGGTTTATTTAGTTCACGTTTTTGGGAGTTGCTGTGACTTAAACATAGATTGCTGTTAACTCATTTGTCGGCTCATATGGCTTTTTTTTTTTACTGAGTGTGACAAATTGCTTTAAAATGGTCTGATCAGTTTTGAACATGGTACCGTTTACCAAACAGCAAACATCTTGGCACGCTGAAAATGGATCCCGAGCAAATCGAGCAAGAGTTGTTGATTCTGGATGCTGGTTTGAATTGTGCGGGTCCTAGTACGTACGGAACTTGACCAAGTCGCCAGATTTTACATGGGCTGTGAAGAACTAAAGTAGCTGTCGTGTTGACGGGTTTTTCAAGCCTTAATTTCAGTCCAGTTTAAAACGCTATTGTTGAAAGCTGGACGAGACAGAGTGGGGCGAGTTAGTTAGCCTTTATTTAGACTGAGGAGGAACTCTCAATAAGCACACCCTGTTATTTAAAAGCAATTAGCCATTTACGGGTGCCCTTCCTCACAACGATGTTTAACGTTTTCTTGCTCTGTTACTGTCCATGTTTTGTGACTTCATCTGCATGGGCTTTCCCATAGCATAATTCTGACTTTACTGACCTCTGCCCTTTCATGTCGACAAACTGGCGCTGCCAGAGTTAATTTCTGTACTGGTTCTTTTTTTCCCCACATTTTACGGGTTTTATAAACGTATATTTTTTTTAATGTTGTATTGGTACATTTTAGGATTCGTGCAGGTACAGCTCATTAAAAAGAGCAAAAATATTGATGTGCTATTGCAAGAAACAGTGACCACTTCAAATTACACCAAAAGCAAACACTTCCAGCCAAAGTGAACATCGTATATCATTATTTAAGAACGTGCTTACTTGCTTGATTTAGCCATAAGCAACATGGCGGCCAGTTACACGAAAGAAGCGGCTGAAGAACGTAACTCACAATCGTATGCTCACCATCACGTTTCCGTTAACAGGGTTCCCACCAATTAACCTGGAGAACCTGGAAAATTCAGGGAATTTATATTGCGTTTGAAACTCAGGAAAAACCTGGGGCATTCTCCAATTTTTCACAAAAAAAACCTGGAAGACTCAGAAAAAAAAAACGAAGCCACAATTTTAGACCTAGTCCTAAGTACATCAAACTCATTTTGTTAAGGCCTTGTGGTAAAATAAAATGTATCCTTGTACTTCTGTGTTGATGCCTAAAACTTCATTAAATCAGGCTACTCTTTTGCCCTAAGTTAGCCCTAAAAACAAGTAAACACTGGTAAAATGTGTGAAAAAAAATTACTTCCCAAAATTTTGGCAAAACCTGGAAATTGGCCTCAACTACTCTGGAAAATCTGGAAACTCGGGGAAATTATTTCAGTATTTTGGTAGGAACCCTGGATGAGTGGGGAGGCTTTTTGTGTTGGTAATTTCCATTATTTGTTAATTACGTTTCCGTAAAAAACCCTAGCCAAGGTATTCAGTCTGCCGCGAGACTTAGCGCGTCAATTGGGCAATAACTCTGTCCTCCGGTTCGGAGTTTTTACATGTTTTACAGGAGGTACAGATCTATGATGAGATCTAGATTTGGGGTTCGTTTCAACACCTCTGTAATGTGTGGCGCAGTGGCAATCCGGACCACACTGCACTGTGACTGGGGGTTGGCGCTAATGACCTTGCTGTCGAAGCACCATTACGCCTCAATTTCCCTCCCCCTCCCCCTCCCCCGAGCCAAGAAAAATTACAGGTTGCAATCTTTATTTTGGTGAAGCCAGAGAAAAAAATGGCCTCGAGGAGCAGATGCGGCTGATTCTTCATGAGTAACATCAGTTCAATGAGCACTGTCGTATGAGCTGTAGTGCTGTCGCCTGCACGACTCATCAAAGTTGTTCGTAAAGGTGCAATTAATTTTCCGATTCCGCTGCAATTCAAAGCTGTTTGCGCGTTTATGAACAGCTTTGACGAGTCGTGGTGACAGCAGTGAGCTCTTCAGTGTTTATGACGGTCCTCTGTGAACTAATGCATTGTTCTCAAGCTTAGATTTTAACATTTTGTTTAATAGTTTTTTAACGTCTTTAACTCGTGCTGCTGTTTCTTAGTCGATGAGATGGGCTGGAAACCTTTAGGTTTGGTGTTTTCTTCCACGCACGGGTATAAAGAGACTACTTTGCAAGTATAATACCTTGTTTCTGTGAGCGTGTGTGTGTGTGTGTGTGTGGCCATGCATGTACGAGACGAAACCAGTGCCTGCACTGCTTGTCCTTCCCAACGCCTTCTTGTTTTCTTTTGTCTTCCTGTTTCGAATTTCGTGTCTAGAGTGTCAACGCGTAAGACAACACGGAGGGAAGAAACTGCAGCAACAAAACATGGGGCTGCGGGCCATAAATTTAAATTTGGTTCTCGACGCAAATTGGAGAAGGCTAAATTTATTTGCCCGTTAAAGAAAAGGCCACTTACGGACTTGTTTTTTTTATTTTTTTTATTTTGGATACAAGTCTGTAAGAGTCTGCCGCCACACCATCCACTGTGACCTATACTACTTAAAAGCACACTAATTCAGAACAGGAGGATAAAACCGTGCGGCCAACTTTTGACGCTTAAACCAGGTTTGCATAATTGTTTTCCAACACGCATTACAACTGACAAGGGGAGGGAAAAAAAACAGTTTTATTTTGCACATGTTTTCTTCTTTCCCCCCCCCCCCCTTGTCCGTTGTAATTCGTGTTGGAAAACAATTATGCAGACATGGCATTCGCGTTTAAAGTTGGCCGTATGGCTTCATCTTCCTCTTATGGCTGGGTGAGAGTAAGTCACAATTAATGGAGGGCGGTTGGAGTGCTGTATCTTGTAGGAGTGTTTTTAGCTTTGGGGTGTGTTTACAGGGTCGGATTGGGAGGGGTGGGGCCTCCTCAGAAGTGTAGTGCAGTGGCCTCGGTGCCCCTGTCGTTGGGGGATGGGGGGGGGGGGGGGCTTCGGCACGGGAACCTGGGAGCACGTTAGCTTTCCAAGTAGGGCACCCAGCCAGAGTATTTTTTTTTAAAGAAATCGGCCCGAATTTGGAAAGTTTTCCTACAACTTAGAACACGGAAAAGCGCTTCTGGGGATGCGTATCGCATCCTTTTCACTTCTTCAATCTGTTGCTACCAAAGGAAAGCGATTTCGTCAGGTGGATTGGCGTTTGGATGCGCATCGTGTGTACCCGTGTTAGCACTTGCATACACTTTGATGATTGGTACAAGCCACGGAAGGATGGCGTAGTCGCTTATGGTCCCCTCGTAATTTAGGCAAATAATTTTGCAATAATTGTGCATGACCAAGCAAACAACAAAGCCTGGCTTACATTTGGTTACGGGCTTCCGAAATGATCCATTTTTCTACATGCAGGTTTAAACGAGTGGGATGAGTCCACTGCACCACAAAAAGAGTACAGGAAGAAGGGGTTCTGCATGAATCGCATGTCTTAATCCAAGGAATTTTTTCCCGTCTTGTAAACTCGCACCAGTTTGAGGTGTTTGTTGAAGCTTATTGCTAATATGCACTTTCTACTGGACAAGTTAACTGGCACCACTTTTTGAGGCGTTTGTTTGAAGTACATTCAAAAATGCGCTTTCTAGTCGCCTTGTAAACTTGGTGAATTCCAGGATTCACTGGGACAATTTTTGAATTAGTTTGCCAATTGTGTCCATTTCCATCCATGAAGGTCTTGAAACAACAACACAAATAACTATATGTAAGCCTCTACGTCACTCGGTTTATGCTGATGTGCGTAAAGTTGGCTTAAAGCACTGTGTTAGTTCTGGTGTTTTTGTCATATTCTGATTTATGCCGTTTACGGCTATTTCTGAATATTTGTTCAGTGCGTTCAATTGTGCTGTAGATGTGTAGGCCTGCCCGTATAGGCAATTTTCGAAACAGAAAGCATTAAAATGTGATGTTTCCCGAGGGGATATCTAAGACCTACCACAGATGCAAAAAGAAATCGGTGGGTTGAAGAATTTCTAATCCTACTCCTAGAGTTTCAGACTAATAAGACAGACGGAAATCACCTGAAACAAAGAAAAAAAAGGCATAAAATGCAGCACCTTAATGCCAACGCAGGTGTGTCTCTTGTAATTCACATGTGCACAGACGTGCGGAGCCTGCTCCAAATCTGTTGTAGATGGGACTCAAGGGGCGAATGGGTAGTCACTTTACACCTGGCGCCGGCAAAGCAATTTCTCTCCGTTGAATTTAAATGTACAACCTTGTATTCTCAGAGGGGCCATTGCTTTCTAATGTGGAGTTATTCAAAACGGACGGGCCATTTTAGACGAGGAACGGAGACGGGGACGGGAAAATTAATGAAATGCATGCGCCATAAGAGGATCAAGGTTTCAGCATTACTTGTGGTTGGCCGGTACACTGGCTTGCTACTCTAAGTTTATTGCGGTAACGAGCAGTTTCTTAAAATAGATTCAGAGCATAAGGCCCGTCAGCAACATTTGAAAGAACTTGAAGGGGACTGTTCATAGGAAACTGTCTGATGGGGAAAGGGTGATTTCTGTATGCATGTGT
>JAHWFP010224110.1:0-40350 GCA_023313725.1 Lithobius niger | reverse complement strand
ATAATACAAAGAATATGGTCACTTAACATGCTTTTAACACGTGAAAATAACTGGATTGAATTCACAGATTTCAATACAACATTTTGTCAGATACGATTTCCTTCCATGGGCTTTTCATAAGATAGTTAAATAAAGTTTGCACGAATCCTAAGGTAACGACACGTCTTTCAGTTGGGCCTTAAAAGCATGTGCAAAGCTACTTAAAATAAGTGGTGTGAAAGGATTAGATTCTGTGCAACTTGATGTTCCCTCCTGACCTTGAATTGGCCATAATGGTGTAAATTACCATACCATTTACCAGTGCCTCCGAGCACCAGTAGTGGCAAATGTGTAAAGGGTAATTCGCGTTTGGTTTTGTGCAGTAGATACTGTAAAACGTCTGTGCCGCCACTGCTGGTCTACGACTTCCCTTCCGGTATGGGGTAGCGATCAGAATCTGTCATGTTATGTATGTAATAAGTTCAAAACTGTCCTTTAACAAGACCTGACTGAAAGTTGCCTCTCGTTCCTTGGGGGGGATGCCATGTAATGAATTTATTTGAATGGAATTTATGTTGATGAACCTCTTAACCTGCAAGAGGATATACAAGATTTTGGATCAGAACACGTTCATCCACAGATTATGCTCACTTAACATGCTTTTGATATGAAGTTTGCACGAATCCTAAGGTAACAACACGTCTTTCAGTCGGGCCTTAAATACTAACTGTGTGGTCTTAGATAACGACACGTCTTTCAGTTGGGCTTTAAAAATATGTGCAAGGCTATGTAAAAAAAAGAGGTGGTGTGAACAGACATGTAAGAAACGCACGGCTTGAGCCGCACTACCTTTCATCCCATGAGGGTATAAGGCACAACCAAATCACCATAGACAGCACCACAAAACACCAGCCAAACCAACCCAACCACCAAAGAAGCGTAAGTCAACTTACACTTACCTCCGGGGTAACCCATCACCCTGCCCCAAAAATTTACAATCAATAGACAGGTCAAGAGAGGCCAATTCAGTAACAATGATATTAGTTTCTTACCTAAGCAGAGATTCCTCATTGAAGGTCTAACCAAATTCGAGTATTGGGCAAACTCTTAGTTAAAATGTTAGCATTACGATGACCTTGAAAATATGCGTCATGATCAGTGATCGATTCATGGTTAGTTGGCCCTCCGTTCGCCTACATACCATGCAAAGTTTCATTATCCTAACATTAACCATCTTTGATATCCAAGGGTGTTCCGTCCTTTCTGCCCCACCCTGCATTAGACCTTCATCAATCGCTTTTCATTCAAAATAGTTTAATGTACATAAATCCTTCCGGTATGTTGTGCAATGATCCGTTGAGAATAGTTCATAACATGCGTGACTCTAAATACAATTTAACTCACGTTTTTGACTCAATTTGTACACATACATTCATAACAGACTCCAGGAAATAAATAGATTTTGCAAAAGAACTTAGCTTCAAATAAATGAACACCTGCAATAACACAAAAATGTATTTAACAATTGCTGAATAATATTTCATGGCTTAGTTCCAATAAAAACATATAGAGAATAGAGTATATTACACATCATATTACAAAGGATATAATGTCGTAAAACTGAGTAGGAAGTCAACAGGATATTAATTGCTCTTCGTACAACACAACCAGAAATAAATATAAGAGTAGTTAATAAGCGTACGCTCGTAAAACGGAAGGATTCACAGGTGTGTCATACTAGGCCAAATGGCCTAGAACAATACACCGGAAGTGATGTCACAACCCACGATGGCAGCGATCATAGGAAACTGGTAGGCTCAGTTTCGGTTTCGGACATGTCTAGACACGTTACAACATGTTATAGTTCATTTCAAACAAAAGTAAACCAACAGTGGCTTTCAAGCTTAATCCCTCCCCCACCTGTGGGCTGGGGGTAGAATAAACCCACCGCACCCCTGCGTGTCGTAGAAGGTGACTAAAAGGGAACCCAAGATCACGGTCTGCTAGTGTGCCAAGGGTCTGCATGGCGGAGGGTTTTTGGTCCGTCTTTAACACTAGCAACCTCAAAACTACGGTTTGCGAGTGCGCTTATGGTGTGTATGGCGGGCAGGTTTAACACCCGTCGCAAGCACTAGTCTTAAAGAGGTGAAGGAACATCCAGACAAACCGGGCCCGGGGTGGCTGCTTAGAGGATGTTTGGCGGTTTGAATCCCCTTTTGGGTTTGATTCTAATTTGCCCATTCTGGCCAATGGGCTTTTCATCCTCATCCCCCAGCATGTTGGCCGTGTGCTGCAACCTAATAATCCGTGGAGGCGGAGATCCTGCCTTTCGGGCTTGGCTCCTTATTCCGGAGGACGGGTGGCCTGGGCGAGCCGGCCTAAGGTCAATCGGCTATGACCTTTCGTCTCCAGTCGATGTGGGGAGGCGGCTTGAACTGTATCCATCTGTATCACGGACCCGAACTGTTTGGGTTATCGACGGAGGTGGTGTGTATGGCTTCCTTGGTGACCTCGCCTCTCGGCATGCTTAGGCTGCCGCCTCACCGAGATAGACGGCGGTGTTAGCTTCCTGGTGCAGTGCAGGGCCCTGGATGTGCGGCTTCCGGCCCTGCATCACCGCAGTGCCGCAGTGGGTTTTCTTTTCTGGGGGGGGGTTGGCACCGCCGCGACTTGTTTTTGCTCTCCATGGCAGCTACTTCCCCCCCCCCCAAAAAAAAAACTTCTTTCCCCAAGAATTCTTCCCCTCCTCGCCGCACTAGCAAGCGCCAGAGGAGGGAATCGGAGATGGTTGGGCTTGATGCCCAGTTACCAGACGTCAGTAAACGTCGGGACCAGGTCCCGAAGTTCCTGGTGGTGACAGGCGATGGCCGAGATGTTACACAACTCAGTCCATTCGCTGTCCACAAAGCACTGAAAGGGATCTAAAGTTCGGATCCGAAGAGTGTCTCTCGGCTCCGTGCTGAGGGATACCTTGTGGAGGTCATGGACGATGTTCAGGCTAAGAGGCTTTTGAAGGCGAGTGCACTGGGAATATGCCCGGTGCGCGTGGAGTCGCATCGTACTTTAAATAGCAGCAAGGGGGTCGTGACGTGCTTTGATTTGAGGGATCTCAGTGATGATGTCATCCTGGACGAACTCAAGTCACGAGGCGTTACGGCTGTGAAGCATTTGACGCGGAAAGGCGAGAATGGTGTCCAGCCAACTGACACCTTTTTCTTGACCTTTGATATGCCAATTGCACCGCAGCACATTACTGCCGGTTACCTGCGGTTGGAGGTCAGGAGTTATGTACCGAATCCAATATGGTGTTTCCGCTGCCAACCCTTCGGCCACACCAGCGGCTCGTGTAAAGGTAAGCTTACCTGTGTTAGCTGTGCTCAGGCAGCCCATGAAGGCGCTGACTGTGCTGGCCCCGAGCAGTGCATCAACTGCGGTGGTCAGCACCAGGCCTCTTCACGGGACTGTCGTGTCTATTTGTCTATTTAGAGGAACGTCGTGTGCAGGAATTAAAGGTGAAGGACGGGCTTTCCTACTTGGAGGCCCGGAAGAAAGCTAAACTATCGGCAGCGCCAATGACCCGATCTTTTGCGCAGGTATGCAGTGCGCCATTGCCTGGCCCAGTTAGTGAGTCTGCTAGTTTGGTGGATTTGCACGCTGAGCTCAGGTCTTTGACGAGGACGGTAGGCATGCTTGTTACTTTGTTGACCCAGCAACATCCATCTTTGCAGGGTCTTTTGGGTTCTTCTGAACCGGTTGCTGCCTTGTTGTCGACATCTGCCCAGCCTGCGAATGTTTTTGCCTCTGTTACTGTTCCTGTAACTGTTCCCAGGCAGGTTAAGGCTGCAGTAAGCCTCCTCCCGTCCGGAGTGCACCTCAGAGTGTCGAAGAAGGCTCCTGCTGGTACAGCCTCAACACCACCCGTGAGGAAGTTGCCACCAGGAGAGAAGGTGAAACAGTCGTTAAACAAGCAGCTTGCTGTGGGGTCCTTTGCGTCCCTTCAACAATTTGATACTCCTTTACCCATGGAGCAGGGAGAGATTTCCTGTTTCACTTCTCCTGAGCCTTTTCCTCCTTCCGAGGACAACTTCGTTCTGGACCTCACTCCGACTTTTGATTCGGGGTTGGATTCGGATGTTTTCGGATCGCCCAGGGGAGGAGTGAGGAGGATGATTCAGTATTAAGCTCGTCCTAATGCCTGCGCATACCATCGTTCAGTGGAACTGCCAAAGTTATCGGACCCATGCAGAAGAGCTGTGGCTGCTTTTGTTGCATTGGCGACCTCTGTGCTGCTGCCTCCAGGAAACTTGCTTTAAGGCGTCAGATAATCCGGTTGTTCAGGGTTATTCTGTTTACCGTCTGGATGCGGACCCTGTGCCACGTGCACATGGTGGTGTTGCAGTGCTGGTTCAACGCTCTCAGCCGCATGCCAGTGTGCCTCTGCACACTAGATTTTAGGCTGTAGCAGTTCGAGTTTCTTTCCATTTGGATATTACTGTCTGTTCGCTTTATTTGCCACCGGATGAAGTCCTTGGGGTTGGTGGCCTGGAGGACTTGGTCCACCAGCTTCCTGCCCCTTTCCTCTTGCTTGGCGACTTTAACAGCCACCATGTCCAGTGGGGAGGACCACATACTGACAACAAGGGGAAAATCCTTGAGGAGTGGCTGCAGAGGGGGTCCATTTGTGTCTTGAACGATGGTGCCATGACCCACTGCTATCTGGCCACAGGTAATTGGTCAGCGGTGGACTTGGCCTTTTGCTCTCTAGCTATCCCGGTTCACTTCACTTGGGCTGTCACTGCCGATCTGCATGGGATCGATCACCTCCCCATTGTGTTGTCCACAACACAGGGGGGTTCCGTTGCTTCCAGGCCAGCCCGGTGGGCGCTGAAACGAGCTGAGTGGACAGCCTTTGCTGAGGCTGCTATTTTCCAGCGTGCGGTGCAGGACTTTACTGATGTGGATGAACTTTCAACTCATTTCACTGATGTAACCTTGCTGCTGCTTATGCTTCTGTCCCGCCTACGTCCACACAGCCGAGACGGGTTCCTGTTCCGTGGTGGACGCCTGCGTGCGGGCGGGCCATTCGGGCCGCAGGCGAGCGTTGTGTGCATTTACGATTAGCCAACTACTGACAATTTTGTTGCTTTTAAGCGCTGTCGTGCCCGTGCCAGATTTGTCATCCATAAGGCTAGGCGTGCTTCGCGGTCGGCTTATGTTTCGTCGATCACGCGCTCCACGCCTTCTTAGCAGGTGTGGAGGAAGGTGCATCAGATCTCGCAGATATCGCAGCTGAGGGTGGCGAATGCCATGGTTTCATCTGTGCCGGTTCTCGCCGATTGTTTTGCGTCTGCATTTGCGCGGGTCTCGAGTGATGACCATTATGATCCTGGTTTCCTCGGAATTAAGCGTAGGGAAGAGGCTCGCTCTCTTGACTTTCGCTCCGACAGGCTGGAGGAGTAAAATTTACCGTTCACTAGACAGGAATTTGTTTCAGCTTTGTCCAAGTCGCATGACTCCGCCCCAGACCCTGATGATGTTCACTATCAGCTGTTGAAACATCTGCCTCTTGCCTCCCAGCAGTTCTTGCTGGAAATGTTCAACCGTGTGTCGGCGGAGGGATCTATTCCAGCTCTGTGGAGGGCAGCAGTGGTCATCCCGATTGTGAAACCGGGCAAAGATCCTACTTCCCCATCCAGTTATCACCCAATCGCTCTGATTAGCTGTGTCTGTAAACTTATGGAACAGATGGTCAGTGAGCTGTTGGTCTGGGTGTGGGAATCACAGGGATTCTTATCTGTGTCCCAGAGTGGCTTTCGACGGTTTCGGTCAACTATCTATCATCTTGTTGCCCTTGAATCAGATGTGAGGGAGGCTTTTCGCCTGCGTCAACATCTGGTTCAGGTTTTCTGTGACTTGGAGAAGACTTATGATACGACCTGGCGTTATGGGATTCTCAGTAATCTCTATGAATGTGGCTTGAGGGGACGGATGCCGCTGTTCCTTTCTGCTTACCTCTCCGGCCGTTCTTTTCGCGTTTGTGTCGGGGCGACTCCTTCCCGCCTGTTTGTCTTGGAGAATGGTGTGCCTCAAGGAGGTGTTCTTAGTGTCATCTTGTTTGCTATTGGGATCAACCCCATTGCTCAGCAAGCTGCTGTTCCCCAGTCTTTGTTTGTCGATGACTTTGGCCTGCGCTTTCGGGCGGCTCGTATGCAGACCTGCGAGCGGCAGCTACAGCTGGCAGTTAACAAAGTCCAGACCTGGGCGATCAGTAATGGTTTCCGGTTTTCTCCGGACAAGACTGTGTGAGTCCACTTTTGCCGCCAACTAACACTACACCCAGATCCTTGCCTGTACTTGGGACAGGTACAAATTCCTGTTGTTCCACAGGCACGTTTCCTGGGTCTTGTGTTCGATTCCAGGTTATCTTGGCTTCCACACTTGCGCCAACTTAAAGGCACAAGTCTTTGCGGGCGCTTAACATCTTGCGGGTTCTGTCGGGCACTTCCTGGGGTGCCGATCGCGCTGCCATGTTGCGCCTCTACCGATCCCTTGTCCGCAGCAAACTTGATTATGCGAGCATGGTGTATGGTTCGGCTAGTGACTCCACTCTCTAGTTGTTGGACACTGTGCATCACAGTGGCCTACGTCTGGCGACTGGGGCATTTCGGACGTCTCCAGTGGTCAGCCTCTATGCTGAGGCCTCGGAGCCACCTTTGGCCATTCGTCGGCGACAGCTTGCCTTCAGTATGCTGTGCGTTTGCGTACTATGCAATCCAGTCTTGCTTGGTCCATGGTTTTTGGGCCAGACTTACGGGTTGGTAGACGCAGGGTGGGTATGGGTGATTTCCGCGATAGGCTCCAGCAGTCCTGTCAGGAAATAGCCTTTGAAATGCCCTGCGTCTTGAGGCTTGGGGGGCTGCCAGTGCCCCCTTGGCTTGTCCCAAGTGGCATTTTCATTTTCGCTCATGCGTCCCTCCCGAAGGGTTCCACTCTACCAGCAAGATACTTACAGGAGTTCCGGCGGCTGTGTTCTCAGTACGCCGGTTATCAGCTGCTGTTTACTGATGGGTCGAAGTCAGACGTTGGCGTGGCTTGTGCTTGTGTTTGTAAGGGAGTGACGGTTGCCCATCGCCTTCCATCAGGCTATTCTGTGTCTTCTGCAGAGCTTTTGGCTCTCGGTTTGGCGGTGGAATGGATCCTTGACCTTCAGGGCATGCATTTCATTATCTTTAGCGATTCCATGGGTGACCTGGAGTCCTTGGCGAATTACAATCCTCGGAACCCCTTGACACAACGTGTCCAAGCTTTGCTTTCCCGCTTGCCTGGCCAGCGAAAAACCATGCTTTTCTGCTTTTCCTGGGCCATGTTGGGATAGGTGGAAATGAGCAAGCGGATTCTGCAGCAAAAGGGGCCCTTTCTGGCCCTCTCGGAAGGGATCTCAGCCTTGTTCCCTCGGACGCCTTTCCAACTCTGTGTCTGAAGTTACACGCTTTTTGGCAAGCCTCGTGGAACAGACAGGACGGTAATAAATTACGAGCTATTAAAGGCACTGTTGAGAAATGGCACTCGGCGTGTCGCCGCAGTCGCCGTGAGAAGGTGGTGTTGGCCCGTTTGCGCATTGGTCACACTCGACTTACTCACTGTTTCCTTTTGCGGGGGGTTGACTCTCCTGAATGTTATTGGTGCCACTTCCTCGTTGATTGTTGCCATCTTGATGGTGTTCGTCGTCGTTTCCATCCTCCGCATGACATTGCGCGTCAATTGGGCGATAAGTCTGTCGTCTTGTCCGGTGTTTTTCAATTTTTGCAGGAGGTACAGATGTTTGACAAGATTTAGATTAGGGGTTTGGATAATATCTCTGTAATGTGTGGTGCAGTGGCAACCCAGACCACTGCACTGTGACTGAGGTTGGCGCTAATGACCAAGCTGTCGACGCGCCATTAAGCCTCGTTCCCCTCCCCTACCCCACTCATACAATGGGAATGTTCCAACTAACCACCATACAGCTAAGAGAATAACAGAATGCTAAAGACCGATTAGACCGTAAATGTCGTCATTATCAGTTTTGGATAAAAACGGATCTGTATAGAGTGGATGCATGTAGACATACGTTTAAAAGCCTAAAACAAAATGACTGACCTAACTTAGCTCAGATCCAGTCATCATTCATGCACTTCTGACAAGTAAACTTAATGTTCAATCACAAAATAACACTTCCTGTGTCTTCATGCTAAGATGACATTACGACCTAAGATGACTGTAGGGTCAGTTTCAGTTTAGAAATGAATAAAAAAAAACCGAATGTGCATACACGTTTGAAAAAGCATAAAAACAAAAGAAAAGACTTGGTAGTCCTGGATCCTATCCAACCACCATTCATGCACTCCTGGCGTAAAAGGTATTGTATATGTAGATAGAATATAAAGGAATAACAGTCAGATATGTAAATCATATGAAGCAAACTATGACGGGAAGCCACAATGGAATTCCACAAAAAGTTTACAACGTATTTGCAATTAATGGCAGTGTGTCTGTTGTTAACAGATACAGGTATATTAATCCATTACCAAACATAATGGTAATAAAGAATGGTAAATGTATCCAAATGTATGGAAGAAAACTTACATTGGAAATGGTGTCATGTTAATGGCTGATTGTCGAGGCCGGTAAGAAACTGATATATATTCCGAAATGGTGCATTACAGTGGCGTGACTACGTGTAGGATACAATTAACAAAAGATGCAAGTGAGAATGTATATATTCATCTATGAGCAATGTTCAAACGTGAAGGAAACAACAACATGATATTAGACTGCCACTTTAATCATACAGAGAAGGTACCTCCTTACGAAATATTGTAAAGAATGGAAGTGATCGTTAAAATGTAGAACAACAACAGTAAGTTAAATGTGTCTGTATCATTTACGGTGATTCATCTGGCAAGAGGCCAAACGTGTTCAAGTTGCCAATTGATCGACTGAGTGGTGTAGTGACGTCACGAAAAACATTTCGTTCGTAAGTGACGTCACGCATGAGAAATAATCGAGATTGGATTCGTCTTATTATATTTATTCAATACCTGACAATGTTTTTGAAGATGCATGTTATGTATGCATCTCCAAAAACTGAGCTAGATAGTTTTTTTTTGTTTTGATTTGTTTTTGTGTGTGTTTTGTAATATGTTGGTAAAAGCCGAAAAGTACAAAAAAGTAACTGCTATTTGCAAGTTAAGAATAACCAACATATAAATTATAGTGGGAAGCGAACACGGGAGTTCCCCGTGAAAAACCCACCACTCATGATTTGATACTAAAATTGAAAAAAACAATGCCAAATATCCAAATCATGAGGCACGCAATTAAAACGAAACATGTGTACTAAAAAAGCTAAAAAGTGTAATATTAAAGCATCAAAATTTAATTTTGAATGATGAAACACATTTTGAGCAGAAAGCACACATGCATACATAACATTCATTCCTTTAAAAAATACCCGTCCAATTTCTGTAGTATTGCAATCAATAAGAATGAATTACCATACTACAGAAACCCCGTCTTTCACGTGTACCATTCCCCAAGTGTGCCCAGCCAATATATTTTTATTTAGCAAAGCAGAACTACGTGCATGTATTTTTGATTCATAGTGGACAGTTGTCAATTCCGTCCATGTAATAGTATCCTAGATACTAATACATGGGAAAAATCGACAACTGCACACTACGAGTGTTTTTCTTTTTTCTTCTTTCTTCTTTTTCAGGCCTTCACACCTTGTTATCTTTTTATTTTTTGGTTGAGGAGGAGCTGCCACCGTGTCGCCGTTGGTCTTACTGATGACAAGAAATTAAACGAAACAAAAAAAAACTGTAATATACTAAAGAACAATAACAAACGTACCAAACGTAACGTAAAGAAAAACACACATTCCCGTACCGAAATTCCACCAGATGTTGGTTTCGATATAGTTAGACGCCGTAAGGTTGGAGGCGTCACCCAACGGAGACTCGATATGGTGGTTGACAGGTCACGTACCGTGAAAGGAAGACCTGTCATGAGTGTAGTCTCCGTCTGGGCTACTGGCGGCACGGTGGGAGGTGGTGGTAACGGTACTAACTCCATGTCATCCCCCCCCCCCCGATTGCCATGTTGTTGTATCCATGGGGGATGACACTACCACCACTACCACCAACCCACCGCTCGATGACTCCCAGGGTGCAGTGGAAGACCACTACACCCTGTAAGCCAGCAGCAACTAGCGAGACCACGATCGCAACCACAGTTTGCCACATCTCGATAGCAAGTGAAAAGGAAAGTTAAATCTTAGTCAATGAGATCAGACCGTGGGATATTGACAACTAAATTTCCCATTAGGCACGTTGAGAAATTAGGAGGTGGAAAGGTTAAATAATTCATTGCCAGATGGGAACGTAATCAAATCAATGAAACATTACACCATATAAATGCCTGAGCAGAATATCAGTACGAGAAGTGGTTGGATTGTAACACTATACCTCATGTTTAAACTTACATACGACGCACTTTTTACTGGTGGGACACGGCACCGCCCCCACCTCCACCCCTAACCAAATAAGCATTGGCAGGCCGTGGCCACACTGTATAGTAATTGAAGGAGGTAAACATTATACGAAAAACAAAAATGAAAGGCATACTGAAGGAATACTAAAAGAAAATAAGAACGTACGTCAACACATTTAAAGGTGAACAATATTAAGGTGGCGATCTTATCGTATTGATCCATCCAACCAAAAAAGAAAGCAAAAGAAAATTTGAAGACGAACGTCGCCAAGTAGAAAAAAAAATGAATAATATAAACCTGTAAGTTTCATTTTGCAGGTTTGCCAAGATTCCCAGATTGCCAACATATTGCACCATGCCATCATGTTGCTGATTGGAAACAAAATGATAGCATTTTGTTTTTCTTTCATTCATTTCTAATTATATCATTAAAAAAAATAAAATTAAAAATTAAAAAAATACTGCTTACAAAATCCGTTACAGAAAGCCTGCAAAGTGCGGAAATGGTTACAGAAATGTGAGTTGAACTACGGGGAAACAGCCTTTTTAAAGCTTCCGTAGAAATGCTGAGGTCAAACGATAACAACAGACAGCCTCTGTAGGGTGAACAGGTAAACAACTAATTATGGTGTCAAAAGTCTTCAAAGAAACCAGCAGTAAAAAATGAAAATAAGAAAGGTTAGGAAAAATGCATTACCATAAAATAGATACAGTACGGAACAAAATTATGGTCCGTAATTAAAAGATATGTAACACGCTCATGAAATGCGTGTAAACATCAACGAGAAAACAACCAAATCCGGTACACATCCAGCACGTTTTAAAACAAACAATAACCATTATGCTATGTCCGTATACAACGTAACAACCTCACGAACAAAAACGCAGTGTCGGAACCAAAAGCGTGTATATAAATTGAGAACCATGTAGTAACCGATGATAGTAGAAAGGAAAATTATACACTCGTATGGGCTTACCTGAAATAAACGTGATAGTGGTAAACAAAAAGCGTACATACAAAATGAAAGTCGTGTTGTAAGCGAGGCCAGTTGTAATGTACTGTCAGCATTACGGATGCGCGTGTAAGGTCAAATAAACAGCTGACAACTGTACATGTTTGCATGGTAGGAAATTTTCGTATAAAATAGCGATGCAAACGTAGGATCTGTAGCCACACAACACCGAGCCACCATCCAGACTGGTAAGTATGAATAGTCTTTTTCACGAAATGTTAACTAACCACATTTTAGCTAACAAAGAAGTTACTTTGGTAGTAGTTTTAAAGGTTACTGCCTCTATCTTCACTTATTCATTATACATGTAAAATTCTAGTTTAGTACAAATTTCTAAGGTTTTCTCCGTCTATCCTCACCAACCCTTTATGCCACTCCTGTCACAAAAGTATCTTTTTCAGTTTTTTTTCAGAAGGTATTATTAGTATTATCATTTTTCCGTTTAATATGACAGACACACAGTTGCATCTTCTTAAAGAAGACGGAATACAATATTTGGATATTCGCAAATATCCTAAAGTAGGTGTCAGCATTCGAATGACGGACTGGCATGAAATGATTGCTTCGAAGAGAGTGAGCCGCGTTGACTGTTCGTTTACTGGGTGATAAAAGGCTACACGTTTCATATTTCGGACATGATGAAAAATATGTTGTGCTCACCACACGTGTCCCGTTCGAAGCCATTAAACTAACCAAACAACATTTGCTGAAATTGAACGAGGCATGTAACAAAATTAATGAAGAATGCTTACGTATTATACGTAGAAAAGAATACGTAGAAAACATGTTATTACTATCAGTATTATTACGTATATTTTAAGTATGACAGACTTCCAGTTGGGTCTAGGATTCGTAGCCTCAGTCCGTACATTTAATGACATCATCGGAGTCTGCATACAAAAGTATGACAAGGAAGGCATTTCTACGTCAGACGGTGTCAGCATATTGAAATCAGAATGGGATAAGATCGAACATCTATTGTGGGAATGGATGGCTTTTTTTGAAAGTGATGCAAAACGAACCTTTTACGTTTCTCCCACGTTGATAGTATCGTATTTCGTCGAGAATGGGTAGTTAACAAATCGTAGAACTGAAAGAAAGTCAGATTTTCAAACTGAATAATATCAGACCATTGTTATACAAATGTATTAACGAGTTAATGCACGGAGCTCAAGAATGCTACTAATTTCAGTTCGATAATGTTTTCCTTTTTTTCTTGTAGAAGAACAAACTACTAGCGTTATTACTGTATTATTTTTCTCAGTTTGATATGGCAGCCCAGATGTTCCCTTTGAAGCCTGAAATGTGGGTTGATTTAAATAACAATGTCTATTTAACTTGTTCAACGTTCGACGGCGTTGTTCGGATTCATATTCGAAAATATGTTGCAACCTGATAGTGTATAGGAGTACATCCCCACGCCGGAAACACTACATCTGTCAAAAATGTACTACAATGACACGACGGAAGTGACGTCACGAACAAAAATGGTGAGCCTGAAGATAGTGTTGTAATACAGTAATACACAAAAACGGTTTCTTGTAGTCTATGAACTTTATGAAAGTGTGTTTAGATACCGTAATATACAAAATGTGTACACCCTTGAGGTCACATATCCAAAAACCATTCAAGAACTCCTGACAGTAAAAAGAGCAATTGGCACGCATGTAGGATATTTAAGGGAACGACAGCCCTAGTAGTACCCATATGCAGTAAACTGTGTCGAATTGGGTAGATGGACGCACAGAAGCAGTTTGTGTCATATTTACATGTGTTGGTAATTTGCCTGCTGCTGGTGGATACGGGACTATTAATCCACAATGTAACCGAAAGAAATGTGAGGAATACTGATGTATCGAAATGTATGACTGAAAGCTGTGTTGGCTGAAACGTAATTATTATCAGATTGTAATTCAACCGACATATTCACTGCAATAACAAAACAATGGAAAAGACACATGTACTATCCCTTTAAACTGGTATTGGAATGAAGTACTCTACATCCACCTGGAAGCAATCATGTCACAAAAAATGTTGTAGAAAACAATAGCGCTCAATAAAGTGTGTTAAACAGCGTCAGTGTGGTGGTGTCATTTGTTCATCTTTAAGCTAGGCGGAAAGCGAATGGCAAGGGGCGAGGGAGAGTGTGACGTCACGACATTGAATGTAATCGGGCGTGGATTTGTTGTATTACAATTTAACTCCTAACAAAGTCTTTGGACATGCATGTTACACATGCATCTCCAAAAACTGGAGAACTAGAGAGAGGTTTTTTTTTGTATTTGAGTATGGTTTGAAAATATGTTGGTAAAATCGAAAAATAAAACTATAGCATGCAAGTTAAGAATAAACCAACATAGTGAGAACAAGGTAGGAAACTGGAGTACCCAGAGAAAAACCTACCACTCATGATTTGTAAAAGTTAAAATTTGAAAAAGGTTGTAAATAGCAATCATGAGTTAAGCAAAAATGTGTAAAAAAGATAAAAAGTGTAAAGTTAAATGCATCTAACATTTAAATTCGGATGAGAAAGCAAATTTTGAGCAAAAAAGCATAATTATAAACAGTCACAAAACATTTATACATTACTTAAAGAATACCCGTCCAAGTTTTATAATGTAATACTTATTTTAAGAATGAAGTATCACACTATAAAAAAAACCCATATCGTGGGTTCCCAAGTGTACCAAAACTAAAAAAAAACTAACTTTTATTCAGCCAAAGCTAAAATAAGTGCATGTTTTTTTTTGGTTCGTAGGAGTCATTTGACAGGTCCATTCATTTGACAATATCCTGGATAAAGTCTGATGAGAAAAACTGTCAACTGGCTACTACGAGTGTTTTTAGATTTTTGCGAAGGTCTCTTCATCACACCATGTATGCGTAGGGGTCAGAGGGGGTGTTGATGCAGTTCTATGATGTTGGATTACTAGAAAACCAAAACCACAAAATAAACCAAAGAAGGGAAAGGATGTAAGCGAAACCATGAGGAGATAGCCTTTGAAATGCCCTGTGTCTTGAGGCTTGGGGAGATGCCAGTGGCCCCTTGGCTTGTCCCAAGTGGCATTTTCATTTTCGCTCTGGCGTCCCTCCCGAAGGGTTCCACTCTACCAGCAAGGTACTTGCAGGAGTTCCGGCGGCTGTGTTCTCAGTACGCCGGTTATCAGCGGCTGTTTACTGATGGGTCGAAATCGGACGTTGGCGTGGCGTGTGCTTGTGTGTTTAAGGGAATAACGGTTGTCCATCGCCTTCCATCCGGCTATTCTGTGTTTTCTGCACAGCTTTTGGCTCTTGGTTTGGCGGTGGAATGGATCCTTGGCCTTCAGGGCACCCATTTCATTGTCTTCAGCGATTCCATGAGTGCCCTGGAGTCCTTGGCGAATTACAATCCTCGGAACCCCTTGACACAACGTGTCCAAGCCTTGCTTTCCCGCTTGCCTGGCCAGCAGGAAACCGTGCTTTTCTGCTGGATCCCGGGCCATGTTGGGATAGCAGGGAATGAGCAAGCTGATTCTGCTGCGAAAGGGGCCCTTTCTGGCCCTCTCGGTAGGGATCCCAGCCTTGTTCCCTTAGACGCCTTTCCAACTCTGCGTCTGAGGTTACACGCTTTTTGGCAAGCCTTGTGGGACAGTCAAGTCGGTAATAAGTTACGTGCTATTAAAGGCACTGTTGAGGAATGGCACTCGGCATGTCGCCGCAGTCGCCGTGAGAAGGTGGTGTTGGCCCGTTTGCGCGTTGGTCACACTCGACTTACTGTTTCCTTTTGCGGGGGGTTGACAAGATTTAGATTAGGGGTTTGAATAACATCTCTGTAATGTGTGGTGCAGTGGCAACCCGGACCACTGCACTGTGACTGAGGTTAGCGCTAATGACCAAGTTGTCGACGCGCCAATAAGCCTCAATCCCCCCCCCCCGAACACTCGACTTACTCACTGTTTCCTTTTGCGGGGGGTTGACCCTCCTGAATGTTCTTGGTGTCGACGGCCACTTACGGTCCGGCACTTCCTTGTTGACTGTCACTATCTTGATGGTGTTCGTCGTCGTTTCCATCTTCCGCATGACATTGCGCGTCAATTGGGTGATAAGTCTGTCCTCCTGTCCGGTGTTTTTCAATTTTTGCAGGAGGTACAGATGTATGACAAGATTTAGATTAGGGGTTTGAATAACATCTCTGTAATGTGTGGTGCAGTGGCAACCCGGACCACTGCACTGTGACTGAGGTTGGCGCTAATGACCAAGTTGTCGACGCGCCATTAAGCCTCAATCCCCCCCCCCCCCGAACCATGATTAAATCATGTAATCTTGTACCACCGATATCCCGCCCGACGTTGGGGGTTGGTGACATCGCAATGTTGGTGGTGTCACCTTTTTCAAACTGGAGCGAACTGTTGTCAACGCTTGTCGGGTGAATGGCAAACCAGTGCCAGAGACGAAAGATGTCATTGGGAGGCGATCGTTGTGGTGGATGGTGGAATTAACGGAGGTGGTGGGAGGGGGTCAGTTCCATTTAATCCAGACTTCCGATCACGTTGTCGTACCCACCACCACCGTCACTCCTGCAGTTGTTCCTCATAGGATTGGCTGACCAGCGTTCGAGCAAATCCAAAGCGCTATGGAAGACTGTAACATCCTTGAGAATCCCAGCAACAACAGCTAAAACCACAGCTACCACTAGTTGCCACATCTTGCGGGAGAATGAAAGCCAAAACGCAAATTGCAAACTTGAGAGTGAACCATGAGATGCAACTTCCCATTATATACGTAGGGGGTGAAAGTTTAAATAAATTTGTAGCCAGATGTGAACCAAAATCAAAGTCGTGTTACTTTACACCGTCTGAGCGAGACATCAACACGTGAAGTGGTTTGGAAAGTAATACGATACCTCATGAGCGAGTTTGTATACAGGACATATCAGACATGTTGTGCATGGGTCTGTCCCAATGTGCACCTCCCCATCCTCATCCAGCCAAATAATCGTGGTCAAGTCTTTGGCACACTCCATTATAAATAAAGAATGAAATAGTAAAAAAAAAAAACGTAAATAGTTCAACGACGATTAAAGGGACAAAACATACGTCAACGCATCTAAAGGTACAGTCTGCTAAAGATGTAATCTTGTTAAACAGTGGTATCTAAAAAAAAATAAGAGTAAGTTTTACTGTCTATGTATGGAACTTCAAGTAATAAAACGAAATAAATGGAATGTAGTATAGTAAGTTACATGTCCGATAATGAAGAGTATCAAGAGGTTGCCATTATATCGTATAGTACCATTTAGTTCCTGTCCCGAAAAAAAAAACCGAACTTGGTGAAAGAGGAAGAAAAACGTTAACAACATAAAACGAAACCTGAAAGTACGTACAAATACACGGTGGACAAATTGTTGAAGGGAGAGCCGACATGAAGGGATCATGTTCAAGGTAGAAATGTGATCTACAAACCATAAAATCAATGTATATATAGGTGGAATGGGGTCAGTACAGAACGTAATTGCAATATAGCATGGCTGTTAAATGGTATCATTGAAGCATGAGACACAACAAAATGTGGGTGAGCAATTACGAGTTCCACCACGTATTACAACATATCAAATGGAAACCTGTTGATAAATAAATAAACGTGTTATTGACTACTTCGTGAAAGTAGCCAAGGGCAAACAAGTAATGAAAAGGATATATCTGTAAAGGTTGGGCCGGAAGCACCTGACAACCTGTTGTAAAAATCGAAATTGAACTGAATAACAGGACGTACGTAATAGCACCGAAAACGAAGTTGAGCAATAGGATTAGTTAAACAAACCATGGCCTTGCTGGATCGATGTGACAATGGAAACGTATGACGCAATAAATGACTAACGTCATATCAGAAATAAAACATCGTATAAGTGAAGCTGTATTGTGATGACCACACGATGCATTAAAGTTAAATACACATTGCGAAGACTGACATAAATGGTCTATTGTTAGGGCGAGGATGTACAACAACGAACACATAAAAAGGTAACAATATGTAGAAAATAAAAGTACGAACCACATGCAAGCAATACCGACCGTTAAATAAAAACCTTCGTTGTAGGGATATACACGTGCGAAGGGCATACTAGAAATAAACAACTTATGTAACAAATTGTATTGTTAGGGGTGTACAATGGCAAACACAAAGTACAAAGACTTACGTAAATGGTCCTTTGTTCGAGCAAGGACGTATTCTCTAACTGTTTACACACTAAAAATGTTGTATAAAAGAAGGTGCGAGGAGAGTTTCCATAGCACACATCATCGTCGAGCCAAGCAGTGGAACAGAACGACGGTAAGCATGAGCTAATTTGGTTTACTGTAGCCATGTTACATTAACAAAATGAGCTTAAGGAAACCCAACCTTGGTGATGTGTTTAAAGAGAAAACTATGCTATCAGTTCTAACGAAATACTACGTCCCTCCCTAAGACGATTCCTTTATGTCACTCCTGGTAAAAATATGTTTTTCCTGTTTCAGAAAAGTGTTATTGTAGTTTTTTTTGTGTGTTTAATATGACAGAAATAAAACTTCGTCTTTACAAAAGAGACGATAAAATATATGTTGACATCAGGAAATATCGTGAAGGGTTGCCAACTAAATGTGGCGTGAGAATAGTAATGTCAGACTGGGACAAAATGATAGCAAACGAGATTCCAATATGGATATCGTGTTTCGAAAAGAGACATCGACATTTGTTTTATTACTTGGGTGACAAAAGGATACACGCATCTTATTTCTGATATGACGAAAAATACATGTTTCTGACAACTTGAAGACCATTTGAAGCAATAAAATTAAACAAACAGCAATAGGTGAAATTAAATGTGACACGTGATAAGATTACAGAATATTGTTCAAGTTTGAACTAACGATGGTTCGTTTTGTGTGTATTGTAGGTACCTACGTTATTATTGGTAGAATTATTTGGTTTTTTTTGGTTTAATAATGACAGACTTCGAGTTGGGCAGTGAGTTCGTGGCATCAGTCCATAAATATCATATCATTCGTGTCTGTATACAAAAATATGACGATATAGACGTTCCTACGTCCGATAGTGTGTGCATTTTGAAAACCGTTTCGGATAAAATAGAGGATTTGTTATGGGAATGGGTGCAGTATTTCGAAAGTGACATAAAACGAATTCTTTACGCTTTCCCAACATTGTTAGTATCATATTTCGTCGAGGGTGGGGAACGGTACGTGGCATTTTCAACTCACGATTTAGAAACCGTGAAACTGAAACAAGTTCAAATACTTAAACTGAATGCTATCAGACCATCATTACGTGAATGCATTACCGAATTACTGCATGGAGCGCAAGAATATTACTAATTACTGTTTTTGTTTTTCTATAGATAAACAAAATATTATTATATAATATGTTATACTATTTTTCTTTGTCAGTTTAATATGGCATATGAAATGTTCCCATTGAAGCCTGAAATGGCGATTGATCCGAGTAATAATAACGTGTACTTGACATGCTCAGAATTTGACAATGTAGTTTGATACATATTAGACAATATGTACCAAACACAATTGCCTACCAACCTATCGGTAACGGGGTATGCTTTAGTTTACCCGATTGGTACGAAATGGTGCGATCATTCGACCGTTGGTCGGTTCAATTGAGTGGTTCTCGTCAGGCAGAAATATTGCATATTTCGCCTAAATTTGGCGTTAGTTACTTCACAGTGGACGGAAAAAACGTCTCAGTTTTGTGATGATAAATAACAAACAAATCGATATTTCAGTTGAGCAGTTTGACATTATCAGAGCATCATTGGCTCGATTGGATGAATGGTGAATTTGTTGACTAAAGATTCGTAAATGCTGTCATATTAAACATAAAAAAAAATAACGTAATAATACATATATAATAACATTCCGGAAACGACCATGTCATTCAGCATTGGATTTGTCACCATGGCAGACGTGCAGGTATCGACTCCCATAGTTAAGACAGCCATCAAACGTAGACGGAAGACACCTGGAACAGGCAGTGCTTGCATCGCTTATGGTGGCCACATCATTTCTACACAT
The DNA here is from genome assembly GCA_023313725.1 of Lithobius niger. Lineage (NCBI taxonomy): Eukaryota > Metazoa > Arthropoda > Chilopoda > Lithobiomorpha > Lithobiidae > Lithobius > Lithobius niger. Next base: position 20,765 of record JAHWFP010224110.1, on the reverse strand, counting down.
ATCGAAAAGCATTTATCAGCGACCATCATAGATGCCCTGACTGGTGAATTCCAGTTGAAGTCTTATTGCATTGGATCGTAATCCGGAGGTGTACAGTTCTATTTGGAATTTCAAAAACCTGAGAACGAAGACGTGGCGATGAGCATTTTAAAGTCTATTTCCAATACATCCATGCTAGGAGGTAAGCCCTTGAAAACGAAGACTGTAAAACGGAACGCTTTAACGAACATTTATAAAAATGATCAAACACCAGTGGAAAAACTCGACGAAGAAGATAGACTCTTACTCCCGTTCGAAACCCTTCTTTGAGCATGGTTGAGCAGACATACAGAAAGAGTTTATGACTCATCAGATCCATTTATTTTACGATTTGCTACATTTTACCCATATATCGCTGCCAGGGTAATAAGTTCAACATATTTCAATACCCATGATTGATTGACGTTTGTAAACATTTCCGGAATTAAAATGTGCACAAAAAAAGGCAAGTGGTTTTTTTTGTTTCTTTACGTTCATTAGTTTATGTATCTTACAAGATTAGAAAAAGTACAGTACACTTGCGTAAATTGATGTGAATGTCTAAATGTTACATTGTGTTTTGGTACTTAGCTACCAATTACATATTACATTCAATGATAAAAGGGTTCAGTTACAACTACGGGCTAGGTTTGAAAGCAAAGTAGTAGAGTATTTGGATACAGGAGTGATATACATTTATTTAACTCGGCTCTGTTTTTAACTTTTTTTAAAACACCGTTCCAGGAGTGGTATAAAGGGGAGTGGGAGTCGGGTGTGGTGTCACTCATGGATGCGAGGCTGAAACATCCGGCTAACTACTTTTTTGTGGGACCTACATTTTCTGGCAAGAGTACAGCCATCGCAAAATTGATTTTAAACTCCTAAGACCTTCTCTATCCACCTCCGACCAGCATCACTTATTGTTACGGGGAAGACCAGCCTCTTTTTGACACCTTGAGAAATACCAGCCCGATTCCCATTTAATTTCACTATAAATTTAACCAGGATATTTACGACAGCCTGCCACGTGACTCTGTCCTAATTCTTGATGACGTCCTTCATGAACTACCTGGCAGCCTAATTACTAACGTGATTCTGAGGGGTATGCACCATCTATTGTCAAATAAATACCTTATAGTGGAGCGGCATAGGTCCAAAATACACTTGAATTGTGCATTTTGTGATACAAGCAAAAGATTTGGCACAGACATAGGCCGATACAGCATATAACGATCTGGATATGGAGGCATCGTAAAAATTAAATATTTTCAAGATGGCGGACAAAATGGCAACCGAAAAACAGATGTTTGCTTCTAGCTCCTAAACCATTCACCCGATCGAAAGCAAACTGGTTACCAATTATGTTTAGAATAAAATTTCCTGCAGAAAAAGTTCTATTCATATTTTTCGTAAAATTAACCCTTCTGGCCTAAGCTCGTCATTTAATTTCTATTAGGCCGTTTATGTATGCTATAGATACAACAGGACACATGTGTATTGTAATTCATGATTTTAAACAGCTGCAATGTTAGTTCTAATTAAGATCCACTAACATAATTGGGCTTAAATGGAAGGTGAAGATGAATATTTTCCAACAAGGGTAATTAAAATGATTTATTTTCAATAAAAGCTAAGCTACAATCAGTTTATCTACGGTGTTTGAATTTCGCGCTATTTTACGACAAGATCCAGCTTTAGTTTGATTTAGATGAAATATGAAGATGTATATTTTCCAACAAGGTTAATTAAAACGATTTATTTTAATTAGAAGATAAGCTACGGGAGTTTATCTACGACGCAGCGCTTTGATTTTTTTATCGTTTTTACTATAAGTTCCATCTTTAAATGGATGTAATTAGGCTTAGATGAAAGATGAAGATGTATATTTTCCGATAAGAGTAATTAAAACTATTTCGTTTAATTAGGAACTAAGGTACGACAATTTTTCTAAATTATAGTGATGTGCTTTTGCGTCAGTTTACCACACAAGTTCCATCTTTAAACTGCTGCGACAGCCATTCTAACTCAGATAAATCCCCTTGTTGGAAACTATATATATTTTCTTTCATTTAAGCCTAATTACATCCATTTATCGGAATTAGAACCGCTACTACAGCAGTTTAAAGACAGTACTTGCCGTATAATTACGCAAAAATCCAGGCGGTACAATGTAGATAAACTGCCATAGCTCAGCTCCTAATTAAAATAAATCGTTTTAATTACCCTTGTTCGAAAATATATATCTTCATCTTAGCCTAATAACATCCATTTATATGAATTAGAACCGCTACTGCAGCTGTTTAAATATAGCACTTGCCGTAAAATGACTCAAAAATCAAAGCGCTACAACGTACGTAAATTGCCATAGCTCAGTTCGTAATTAAAATAAATCGCTTTAATTGCCCTTGTTCGAAAATACATATCTTCATCTTTCATCTAAGCCTAATCACATCCACTTATCTGAATTAGAACCGCCACTGCAACAGTTTAAAGATAGAACTTGCTGTAAAATGATGCACAATTCAAAGCACTACGATAAACTGCCATAGCTCAGCTTCTAATTAAAATAAATCGTTTTAATTACCCTTGTTGGAGAATATACATCTGCACCTCTCATTTAAGCCCAATAATGTTAGTGGATCTTAATTAGAACTAACATTCAAGATGTTTAAAGTCAGGAATTATAATACACATATGTGCTGTAGTATCTATAGCATGCATAAACGCTCTAATAGAATTTAAATGACGAATTTCGGCCAGAAGGGTTAATTTTACGAAAAATACAAATAGAACCTTTTCTTAGCAGTTGTGATCGGTCATATGTGAATGTATGCAAATGTTTGACTTCAAAATGTGTAGTTTAAAAGCATTTCATCATTTCAGTCGCATATTGGGCGCCATCTTGGAGAACGATAATTTTCACGATGCCTCCATATCCAGATATGTTTGTAATATATTGTTCCTCATCTGTGCAAAGTTTGATGCTTGTATCACAAAATGCACAATTGAGTTGCTATGCCGCCCCACTATTAGGACAATGGCCTAGTATACTTATGGGACATTATCCATTCCTTACAAGGCCGCATTAATAGACTGAACCCACTGCTTTGGATGCTTTCTTAGGCAAAAATTACAGAAATCATGTTGATTAAATGTCGGCTGTATTGGGTGCGGTACTATCCACCAACTGGTTACGCAGAAACGTTCACTGCCTCGCAGTATTAATTAAAAGTCTGTGGATTTGCACACACACACACAGTGTCCAAACTACTCAGATAAAAGAGTAGCAAGGCTTTTCCTTTTGAAATTCAATCACTAAATAGAATAGTCTCGCAATTGTCTGTAAAACAAACAAGAAAGTCCTATGACAGTCCGCTAAAGTTAATTCAGTTCGCTTCTACCGTTATCAACGACACAGGATATCTCTTGACTGCTATTTAGCGCTCATCCTCTCTTCATAGCTTCTCTCTGGCTGCCCACAAAAACAGCCTCTGTAGGGCGCCATTCAATGAGCGTAAAAGTCGAGGTGACCGGAATTGGAATCGTATCGCAGGTAGGTCAGGAATTTAGGCCTGCCTTGGCGACGTTATCATTTTCCATTGACGGGCCTCTTTCACGTCCGCTAGTTCGACTCTCGTGCCCCACTAACAATTTTTTATGAAAACAAGCAATAAAACTCCGTTGAATGTTGGGGTCAATTTGGAATAATTAGTCTTTTCACCGTGATCTTCTTCCTCTCTCTGTCGGTCAAAACCCCAAGGCATCAACACAGTTCGGTTCGTAGTATTGGAAGAGTAAAAGTCAATAACTGCTGTTTTAGCACCTTTTGTACATGAAGGGGTATTTGTTCCTTGGTTAACATGTACAGTCCCAATAATGAACTTGGTGGCAGCCCATCACAGTTCATTCTTCTTGTCGTAACGGTTACCCAAAAACTCCGTTACAGAAATGTGGGGCCAATAAAGAATAGTGTTTATTCTACGGTGATAAGATTAATCTCTGAAAATAAAAGAATTAGTAAAACAAAATGGAGTAACTAATTATATTTGGAATCATTGTAATAACTGAATATATTTGGAGTCTCTATAATTTGTAATATAACAAGTACGGTAAAGAAGAATGTAAACCATTTGCTTCATTCCTTCATCCATCGCAGCTTCCTGCACTGTCGACATGCATTTTCTTGTTCACTGGGATTCCCTTAACGTGTCTAAGACATTGGCTTGTTTTCATAATAAAATTCCCACGGGACTTTACTTCATGCACTCGGTTTCCTGAATAGAAAGCCTTCTATCAATTGTCATTTTTCATATTCATGTAAATTTATTTTGAATTCGTTTAACTAAAATGCAGTTATTTGTTCCTTTTATGACCTCGTTGCACGTGAACTGTATTTTTTTTTGAAGTAACAGCGATTTTGACTTTTGTGCATTGTGATGGCTTGGCCACAACAACTTGTGATAATGTGTTCCACTAATAATAAAAGGTGAAGTATTACAGTTTAGGCCAAATTGAAGTAGAGTATTTTTTCCACACATGTATTATTTTCGAATGGAATGAAAGTGCAAAATAAATTGTGATGTTGTAACGTTCATTTTTATTTAAATGTGACCTGGAGCAAAGTAGCAATACGCAACTAAAAAAAAAAAAAAGCACTAGCCACGTGTCAATATTGTCATTTGTCATATCAATGGTAATTTATTTTGAACCTGTTAAACTTATTTATTCCATTTATGAACTCGTTGCATGTGAATTGTATTTTTTTTTAAGTAATAGCTATTTTGACTTTTGTGCATTGTGATGGCTTGGCCACAACAACTCGTGGTTGTGCATTGCACTAGTAATATAAGGTAACGTATTACTGTTTAAGTCAAATTAAAAGTTTAGTATTTTTCCCCATATGTATTTTTTCGAATGGAATGAAAGTACTAAATAAATTGTAATGTACGTTCTTGCCATTTAAATGTGACTTGGAGCAAAGTAGCAATATAAAACTAAAAAAAAAAAGATCTAGCCAAGTGAACAGTCCTAATTAGAAGTACTTTTTTTTTAAATCACCAAACGTAACACATCACATAAAAAAAATCTTGAGAGTTTTAGGGGATCGTCTTATTAATGTAATACAAATCTGTAAAACTTTTATCCTCCCTAGGAAAGGGCATTTCATAGACAGCCTAGCAGCTGTCAATTTCCTGTAATTGTCCTTGGCACATACTGGCCTTTTCATGTCGCAAAGGTTCGGAATATTTAATTTCTACTTATTTACATTTCACATTGCATTGAAATTGTTGGTGGCAAACTTCTACCTGGGATTTTTGCAGGAGGTACGGATGTATGACGAGATGGATTGGGGGTTTGAATGTTATCTCTGTAATGTGTGAGTAGTGTAGTTTGCCCGTATCCACAACAGCTCGGCTACTTTCTACAATACTAATTCTTATCGTCTCATCTGTGACGTCACAGATGAGATGACGTATTGGGTTAGTGTTAGTATGACTATGCATTTTTATAGTGACTTGCACTTTTTTTATTAGATTTTGCGCGGCGTCTACCTCCTTTGAAGGTTGGAGTCAGAAAGAAAGATGGCTTCCGGTTGTAAGTAATATGTAAGGCCTGCTCGCTCTCTGATTGGTCGAGAGTCGGTCACGTGAGCGGAGGACGTTTCCGGTCGTCCCTCGAGCGGTAGGAATTGGAACTAAAAATGGAGGATTATTTTTAAGTAATATTTCTCTGATTCGTTGAGAGAGCTGGTAACGTGACCGACGCCTGCAGCGCCCTTCCGACGGAGATTAGAACTAACTGAATAAGGCTGGTGGTAATTATTTGTAGTCATTTAAATCTGATCACGACTAGACATGGATGTCGCTACACAAACCGATTTATCCTCGATGAAAGACATTCCTTCATCTGAAAAACGACTTCGAAACGTTTATGCTCCTTCAAGTGCACTAAACCCGAAGGTAGGATCGAGTTTCGTTGATTTGTGCGAACGCATTTTAAAAATAACGGAGGTGAAACCTTGTCACGTTTACGGACTTGTGATACAATATGGCAAAACAAGACTTACAAAGGAGATATTTGCAAGATCACTAGCCTATCATGCGAAGATATGCTCAATTGACTCGTATTGCATCGGAGGTGAATCTGTCGAACTCTATTGTTTCATACGTTTTAAGGAAAAAGTGGATGTGGGGTTTGTGATTTGCCTTTCAAGAATGATGGTTTCATCAATTGTGCCTACAATCGTTCTACTTTCAACCGAAGCCATTCGAAGAAATTTTTTGTCAATTTTATATGCTAAAGATTCTACTCCCGTACAAACAGTGGCATCCCAAGAGCTGCTTAGTTGTGAAGGTCAAGATAGCAGCGAAAGTTATGAATTAAAAAAAAAAAAAAAAACAAACAGCGTTCTGTAGTGTAAATCGATAGTGCTAAACAAAAATAAAAATAAAAATTTCTCGCTGATACTAAAGTTGCGCCTCCCAACTCAGAGTTCATTCGCTTCAAAAATGTCAGACCGTGCACTTAATGCCCGTCTTAATGAGACGGCAATTACGAGGTTAAGCGACTGTATACACTCATTCACAACCTCGGTCATAAACCTGCTATTTGATATGGTTGGCAATACGAGCGGGGAGATAAGACAGTATGTGCTGGATACCAAGAATGAACTTGAAAATACTTTTGAAACGAGAATAATGGAGGCTTCGCTTAGTAATAGCTTACTGGAAGAAGAAGTTACAAACTTAAAAAGACGTGCACTACAGACGGATTCAAGCGGTGATCCTCAGTATTTAGCTAACGGTAAACGAATAACGAATGTGGCTCCGGCTCTCCACTCTAGTGACGTCACCACCTTATCGTGGTGCAAGCAAAATTGTCTTTCATTAAATAGTCAACGTAACGCCTTCGACTCCAAAAACAAAATGATAAAGAAACTCTCACAACCTACTGAATCTAACGATGCAGCTAATAAACAATATGTCGATTTCACAAATAATTTATTTGTGTCATTCAATTTTAATGCCCAACTTAATCAACCCTGGTTTGTTTTTGCTCGAGATGCTAGTTTTGTTATGACACGAAAAGCAAAGCTGACGAGAATTTCCTTGTTTTGTGAAAAAGAAAATGTCGATTTAATGGTTAGAGTGGATTTTGGAAGGAATCCATTTACGTTCCACAAACCTAGTTACGTGAAAACAATGGAAGAAATTCCAAAGACAGAGATACTTATCGAACCTGGTCAAGCTATTGTGGTTTCTAATAGTACGTATGTGAAAGAATATTTAAAAGATACGAAAGTAGACGTTTTCTTTACATTTATTTAAATTTTTTTTTACATTAATTTTCTTTTTTTTGCCTCAGGCCCAACTTCATAATCTCGATCTCTTTTTCTTTTTTTTTCGCTGTAAAGAAGTCGAAGAATTAGTGAATAGAACAATACTTTTTAAAGAATGTTTTTAATTCTGGAGTAGCTTACTTTTCTATTGCTACCCGCATCAATCGTCTCAAATTTTCTAATAATGCAGACACCATTGGTATGCTAAAAAAGGAAGGAAAAATCGATTTTTTGTTTAAAAAGGGATTTAAAAAATGTTATTTAAAAGTTTTCATCTTATATTACTTACAGCTCATTTTCTCCAGTTTCCGGGTTTGTGTACATGTTTGGCATCTATAAAAAAAAAGAATCACGTGATCAGGAAAATGATTTAAAACTCTTTCCGGAGTTGAGACAAGCTCATTCGTTGTTTGTTGTTCGTGGAGATGAGTCATCAAGTTCAGTTCAAAGACGGGAAAATGGATCAACAAGAAGTTACAAGTTTAGAAAATGTTGACATTGAGCAGACAGTTAGGGAGTTGAGCGATCTCGTTCAAAAACTGTCAAATCAAACAGTTACTGTTTGTAATGAGGCGATTAACGAAAATTCTGAAGAATATTACGCCGCTTTAAGACGACTAAAGGAACAATTGAACAATCGTGTAGACGCACAGGAAGATATTTTACACGAACAAAAGTATACTTTTCAAGCTTTTCAAGCAAGTGACTACTTACGACCGGATCCAGAATAAAATATGGACTATAACGTGAAGGGGCAACGCATTGCTAATTTAGGAACACCTGTTTATGAAGGTGATGCTGTCAATCTAAGCTACGCACGTGAGAATTTCCTTCCATTAAATTCGAATCAGAACTGTTTTAACGCTAATCAGAAACGTATTGTTAACGTATCTAATCCAAATGACGAAAATGATGTTTGTACAAAACGTTATGTCGACGCTCAAAAAACCAAGAATTTGCAAACAATAACTTTTACAAACACTACACCAGCCTTAGCTAATAAACGCTGGAAAAATGATTTTTTTACAACGAAGAAAATTGCTGTAGAGGAAGTGATTGTATTTTCTGAAGATCCCAGAACCAACTTCCTCGTTAAATTGATGCTTGGTGACCGTGAAATGATGCTAGAAAACCAAGCTTTTGAACGTTTCGCAACTCTAAAATTGAGTGAGCCAATTTTAGTTGAGGAAGGGAAGAGGTTAGAGGTTTTTAACGTTGATGAAATCCCAACATTTTTCAGAAAACCAAATGGTTTTCACAGCATTGTAAAAGCTGATATTTATTATTCATTTGTAGAGTAGTAATTTTTTCCTATATGTAAAAATTAAATAATAAACATCTTTAAATAAAATGTGTGCAAAGAATACTTACTTTTCTCTCGATGGTGTTGGGTGCTCTTCCAATGGCAGTTGTGATGTGATGAAATCTTTCCCCAGTGGAATGCAACGTCACTCATTTTAATCTCGATTTTATTTTTTTTCTTGTTCGACACTAGGAAGAGGCTGTGGAGATGAACGATCTTTCAATCGCATCTCTAATTTCAGTTTTCGGGGACAAACACCTCGAAAATAAGCATGATGTTACAGTTTTTAGTCAGGTCACCAACCTGTTCACTTGAAAAATGTCGCGTAGTCGGATCATGACATTCAAAAACGGTTATTGCCATCTCACGATTTTAAGAGATTAAAGGTTTCATATAAAAAGGGAAAGCTTTTCAAGAGAGCTTCACACGTCTTCAAGAGTTTAACTTGTGTTCAAAGTGTCAGACAAGTCTTCAACTTGAAATCAGGTAAGTTTACAATTGTTTTTTACATGTTATTAGATAGATTTTAAAAAAGAGAATAAAGACTAATGTGACTTTGTTCTCTCTTTTTTTTTTATTAGTAAAATGGCTTCCATACTTTTGCCAACAATGTCTCTCCCATTAAGTGTCACCGACCATGCTTTTCTGAATGTTGGCATATACGCAGAAAATATCCTTATTCATTTAAGAGACTACACTAGAGCAACGTCGAGGTTTTTTCCTTCCAAAAACGGTATTCCATTGTCGCTGCAACAATGGAAAATGTTCAAAGATAATTTTGACATTATTCAAACAAACGTGGTCGATGGAGACATGCACGTAGAACTAGATCAAGGCCAAATACTGATCTATCCTAAGATCGAAAACAACCGGAAATACATTGTTTTCCAACGTGAAGATGGGAAACAATATAATTTAAATTCAAGCTCATTTTCCACGTTGAGGTCATTAGCACCTGATGTCGACGTCATGGTGACGAAATTGAAATCTGAGATGGAGAACAAAGGTTAAATAATGACATAAAAATGTTGATACACGTTATCGAGTGAGTTTTTTTTATTTTTTATTGTGTTTTAAACATTTTTAAAACGAAATAATTCAGTTGCCTTCAGACTGTTGTGAGAGTAGGATGAATCTTACAGAAAAAACTACGTGCGAAGCTTATGGAATAGTATGTTTCGTATCCAACAATTTGCTAGCGAGAGGACAATCTTTTATAACAATGACACTTTTTAGTGGCGAATATGAGTTAGTGTCACATGCCGAAACGCAGCTTGGAGAGCATTTGTGGCTTTATTTGCGTTTCAAGAGTGCAACATCGCGAGAGAAAGTGTTGAATTTGTTAAAACTGACTGAACTCTCTACAGACTATACTGTGCGTGCACTCATCAGTGAAACAAGTCGAAAGCGATGGATTACGAAAATGTGTAAAAAAGATCCTGAAATGATCGAACTATTGCAACCTAAGGAACTGAATTATTTGTGTTTCGAGATGCGTCTCATTAGATGGTGTGAAACATATTTGCATACTGACTTTAAATTTGATTCTTTTCTGTTTGAATATTCTGCTCAGTTCCCTTTTATCATTGCATATTTGAATTGGTACCGTAAAATGCGTGCAGATTAAAAATAGTATAAAATACTGTTAAATTGTTATTTTGTTGTTATTTTAAGAATGGAGTGCGTTGATTGTAGGTTGCGTCTTCCAGCTGCTATGGTCGTTGCAGGACAGCCTAATTCGGGGAAAACGGAATTTGCGGTTGACCTTATTTTAAATAGTTGTGACTTAATTTCTCCAAAACCTACCCAATGTCTCGTAATATATGATATTTGACAAAAAGCCTACGACCGCTTGAAACAGAATTGCTCCATACCGTTAGTATTCTCTCAAACAGTGGATCATGCAATGATAGAAGCTATTGACTGCGACCAAGCCACTATTGTTTTAATCGACGATAAAATGTGTGACTTAACAAGTCAAAAATGCTTGATAACTGATATTTTTGTGAAATACTTTTATCACAAAAATTTATTTTGTATTTTACCGGTTCAAAATATGTTTCATAAAAATTTGAGAACCATTTCTGTTTGCTCTACTTATATTGTAATGATACAAAGTCCACGTAATTTGTCACAAGTGAAATGTTTGGGGACGCAATTAGGTTGTGCCAATTTCTTGTGTGCGGTATATAATGACGCAACTCGTAACCCATTCACTCATTTGCTGTTAGACCTTCACGCAACGACGGATCCTTCTCTTCGCTACCGTAGTTGTATCTTATCTCAACAACCAATTGTCTATATAAAACAATGAAGAAGAACAAAGTTAAACAGTGCATACCTCTCCTCGAGCTGTTAGCATCGCACAAGGTTCACCGCTCCGTGAAAAAAACCCTACTTACTCAATGTCCTACTGTGCTTGATGTTTTAAATAGCTGCTGTCTGAATGTGTTACGAGGTAAAATACCTTTAAGTATCAACCAAAAAAATAGGTTAAGAAAATATAAAAGTATTTTAAAGTTGTTAGCTACGAAACGTGTGAGCAGGAAAAAAAAAGTAAAAACCCTAAATCAAAAAGGTGAAGGTTTTCTTGGTGCATTGATCCCTCCAGTAATCAGTTTATTGGGTAGTATTTTTTCACGCTAACAATGTATAAAAAAATGATGTTAACTAACTATCCCGGCGTTAGGCCCTTTGAAAAACCTCTCAGTGATTTAGACCAACAAATGAGAAGTATTTTAGAGCAAGATAATGTTGACGACCATCAGAAGGTTGTGTTGTATCAACAAATATTACAGCGCTACTTGAATTATCGTGAACAAGCTAAAGTAAAGGAACCTTTACAAGCTGTCGACGCGCCATTAAGCCTCAATTCCCCCCCCCCCCCTTTACAAGTTAGTTTTAGTAGCACTAGCACTTTAAATCCGCCAACAACAACTTTAAAAAACGGTTGCAACTTCTCAATCAACACCACAGCAGACTGAGGCTAGCGACAGTGAAGATGGTGCATCGGCCGGAAAACCAAGCATTGACGAATTGGTAGAAACGGTTCCTATTAATTATAGATCGGTTGTAGCCGAACGTTTGGCAGAAGGTGACATTTCTTGGAACGAAAGGGGTGAGTTATTATTTCAAGGACGACCTATTAAAAATTCGAATGTCGCCGATTTAGTGCATGGCTTGTTCTCGCGCACAAAGCATGCAAAACGTGTTGCTAATAAACTACCAGGCTGGCAATCTCTTAATACTTTATTAGGTCGCGTAGCAACGCGAAGAAGAAAGTATACAAAACCAAAGAAACCAGTTGAGAAAGATTTGGGGTGGTTTGATGATAGTCAATACTTCTGATTATGACGACTTTAAAAGAAATCTACTTTGACCCGAATTCTCCAGAGTCATTAGGGGGTAAAGAGAGGTTGTATGGTGAAGCTAAAAAATATGCCTTTAGTAGAAAGCAGGTAGACGAATTCTTAAAATCTCAAGATACTTATACTTTGCATAAAGACATTAGACACAAGTTTACGCGTAACCCTTTCATAGCTTATCGAAAAGATCAAATATGGCAGTCAGACCTCATTGACTTAAAGAAATATGCTCCTTTCAATAACAATTTTCAATACGTTTTGATTGCAATTGATGTGTTAACTAAATATCTCAGAGCTGTTCCTTTAAAAAACAAATCAGCAACTGCTATGGTTTCCGGTTTAAAGAAACTGTTCAAAGATAAAAAACCAGAGTACCTTCATTCTGACGAAGGTTTAGAATACTGCTCAGCAGCTGTCAGAACGTTACTTCTCTCTCTTAATATTAAATGGTACCACACCTATAATCGCTCAATTAAAGCAGGAATCGCCGAAAGAACAATAAAAACGGTGAAAAGTCGTATATTTCGTTGGTTTACATATACAGGTACATATAATTATGTAGATGTTTTAGATAAGATTGTAAATTCTTACAATAATTCTGTTCATCGCAGCATTAAGTTTAGACCTTCCGAAATTACAACTAGAAAAAAGGAACGCGAAGCTTATAAAAATTTGTATGGTGGTGGGAATGATTTGAAGGTAGGTCAGTTAGTGCGCATACCAAAAATCAGACACGTCTTTACACCTGGGTACATTCCAAAGTGGACTAGGGAAACTTTTACAATAGCCAGTAAAATTAAAAATAAACGTTACAAAACACCTGTTTACACGATAAAGGACTACCAATCTGAACCCTTAAAAGGGACTTTTTACAGCCAGGAACTGCAACCTATTGTAAAACTAGACAATGTTTACAGAATAGAACGTGTGTTGAGAAAAAAAAAAGTAGCAGGTGTGACTCATTTTTACGTTAAATGGGCAGGGTGGGGTCCGCAATTTAATAGTTGGGTGACAGATATCGTTCAAGATGGACCTACTTGATAATCTCTACATAACACTTCCCTCTAATGGTAGTTTTGATGTCTATCCTGATAACACGTTGGTTCATTACAAAAATTATCTGCCAGAAATGCTTCATCTTTCAAACGAATACGAGGTTGCCTTAGTAGAGATGCAGTTTCCTTTAAGAATGGACTATAAACCGTTCGTAATGAGAGCTGGCGAGGACGATGTAATATTAAATGTTTTAAATTTAGATATACTGACGCCTACAGCCATTGAATACAAACTAAAATGCACCAGCGGTGGTATCAGCTATGACACAACTAGTGACCTCGTAGAAGCAATAAATAAGGAAATAGCAGAGTTTAGGAGATCAAAATTTGAAGATTATAAAGGAAAGGAACATCCTTTTCATGATGCAGATTACGAAAAGAGAAAAAGACCTAAAATTAGTTACAATAGCAGTATAAAACGTTACGTCATTCATAATGACATAAGACCAACTACTAATCTGTACATTCGATTATTAATGGGAAACCGTATGGCTCGCAGGTTAGGTTTTGAACCAAATCAATTGCCACTTTACCCCTATCGCGATGATGGAAGTCTCGCAACAATGGGGGGGGGGGTTGTAGTTGTTTTAGATAAAAGCATCTCTTATAAAACTCGAGCTGAATTAACCGTCACAGCAGTTAATCCTTCGCCTCACGATAACAACAACCTTCCAGATTATATTTGGGTTTATACAAATCTAATAAATCCGAGGCCTGTTGGCAACAGTTACTCCCAATTGTTAAGAATAACTAACGTTATAGGAGAGCCAGGCACGAGTCAGTCCGTTATTTTTACTTCTCCCCATTATTATTCGCTGTTACAACATAACGTGCAAACAATAGAAATTAAATTTTGCGACGCCTATGGGGATATAATACCGTTCTCTTCCCAAGGCCACACCATTGTCACTTTGCACATCAGACGGAAAAGGTCGTGAACGAAACAATGGCTTCCTGTTGCCGTTATACAGCTCACTATCGAAGACAAGCAGGTGGTTTAAACGTTTATTCAGGAGCAAGATTCCAGGCTGGTCATGGCCTTGCTAACCTTTTTTCTAGTATATCTAAATATGCTATGCCTTTCGTTCGTTCAGTCGGCAGCTATTTAGGACGCAAAGCTTTAGGAACGTTTATAGTAATAAACGCACAAGATTTAATTGCCGGTAAAAATTTTAAACAGAGTGCAAAGGATAGGTTACAGGAGACTGGTGAACAAATATTAGGCGATGCTAAGGCTAGGTTCAGTCAATCTGGTAGTGGACGCAAGAGAAGACGCAACTCTCCCAAGAGGAATACTAGTAAGAGACGACGAACAGTTACAGTAGCTAAAAAGAAGAAGAAGAAAAATAAGAAAGTGATTCGAGATAGCATTTTTTAACAAAAATGTCTTTCATTCATCCTACATCTTGTGAGTGTTTGAAATCAGAATTGGACATATTTGAAGTTCCACCAACACAAGTGTCTATAGAACGCAATCAGTATGTCGAATACCGCCCTATTGCAACGCCTAGTTCAACTATAGAATTTCAGATTGACGGAACAGCAGACTATTTGGACTTGGCGCAAACATGTATTTATTTAAAACTGAAAGTTCTAAGCGCCGCTGGAGAATATCTTACTGATGCACAAGTGGACTGTTATTTCAACGGGAAGCTGATTTCTGGAGGTAGCGACACCTATCGATATAAAGCTTACCTGCAAACGTTGCTCAGTTACTCTAATGCAGATAAAGACACTGTCAGTTGGGAGCTGCCATGTGGAATACTGCAGATAACAGGAAAACTGCTATCGCAAATTCTAAAAGTATAGAGTTAATGGGGCGAATTCATACTGAAGCCTGCAACTTGTCGAAACTTTTATTGAGCAATGTTAATGTAAAGTTTCGTTTCGTTTTATCAAAGCCTGAATTTTCGCTTAAGTTGTCCAATGCCGCTGCTGCTACTTTGAAACCAAAAATACAAATCGAAGCAGCTGCTTTGTTTTTAAAAAAGGTTAGACCTTCCCCATCCATTCTAGCATCTCACATGACAACACTACAAGAAAATAGCGCAAAATATTCTTTTTTTCGCAGTGATATTAAAATACAAACTGTCTCTAGCGGAATGACTTCGGCATTTATTGACAACGTTTTTCAAGGACAGGTGCCGTCTTTTGTTTTGATTTGTTTTGTTGACAACGAAACGTACACGGGTGTTTATAAAAAAGATCCTTGGATATTTGAAAATCACGGTTTGAACTACTTATCGCTCACTGTAGACGGGGAACAAATAGACAAACCACTACAACCTGACTTTAGTTCCATGACCTACACCCGAGCCTACATGAATTTATTTCACGGATTAGACACATCATTTCAAAACGTAGGTAATGGTATCAAGATTACAGATTTTGCTACAAAACATTGCATGTTTGCTTATGATCTGACTCCGGATGGTTGCGCCGGAAATTCAAGCTCTCACGTTTCACTCAACAGACAAGGTGTTGTCAGAATAGAACTTAGATTTGATGCTGCTCTCGCAAAAGCGACTAACGTTTTGATTTATTACGAGATACCGAAGGTTTTAGAAGTTACTTTTGATCGTGAAGTTTTCCTGGAAGGATGAACACGAAGCAGATCAATGACATCTTGAGAAGTAGATGTCCAAATTTCCTGGGAACATATCCCGCAAACCACTTACCTGTTGTAATTAATAGAAAAGAATCCTTTCTAGTCGTTAATCATGACACGTGCACTTCGTCGGGAAGCCATTGGTCTGTCATCGGATTGCATAAAATGAAGAATGGAATTAAGACTTCTGAGTTTTTTTACTCTTTTGGCTTCAACTTAGAAAACAATTACCACATTCGACAGTATTTGAGTGATTGGAATGGAAAGAAGATTTGGCGCAACAAGTTTCAAATTCAATCCCCAACATCTTCTACCTGTGGACATTATTGTATTTTTTACATAATTATGAGAACCAAGGGATTTACTCCCGATTACATTGTTAACAAATTAAAGAAAACAGCTTTCCGTGAACGTTATGTGTACAATTTTGTAAAATGTATTAATAAACTTAAAATGTGATTATACAACATTCTCTTAATATTTTCTTTATTCTTTCTAGAATGCCGCACTGTTTCATAAAATTTCGCCTGGAGGGGAGCGACGATGAGGGAATTGATATTGTGAAAAGAACACTATACCACAACATGTTGCAAATGATAAGGTTGAAAATGCTTTGCATAGGCATCGAAACCGTCCTAGCAGGACACTTGGTCAGGATTTTAGTGTAAAATGGAAGCAATCAAAAGTTTTATCGAGGGGATGCAAGCTGGCTTTAAAGATGATGGTGGTTTAATCGACAAAGAGCTAACTATGGAGATCATTACTCGTTCTCAAGCTGGAATGTTTAAAAAATATATAACAACGATTGATCCTTTCGCCTTAATTCTCGGATGTAGCCTACCCGACCTTTCATTTGGTATGCAGCTCGTACGATTTTGCGAAGATAGTCTGTCGTTCACCCACCTTGACCCATTTGTTCAGAACAATTTTGAGTTACACGACAGAATTAAAACTTACTACGAAAGTTATCACACGACACGAAAAATTACTCTAAATAGGATAGAGAATGAAATGTTGAAAACAGAGTTCTTAAAAGAACCAACACCTTTGTGGAGCGCACTTGCAACAAACGCCTTGCAAGACAGAGAAGTCAAAGGTGTTTACATTTACGGTTCGAGTGGAATTGGTAAAACATTACTCGTTGAAGTGGTACTACCAGACATTTGCGAATTGGGTTACGTCATGACAAATGCATCTTTTACAGGTGTAAGACATGACGATCGCTACATCTACATTCCAGATTGTTCTTCAGAACTCCTTGAGTCTTCCATTTTGACCCTATATCGTTTGGTAGATAACAGAGCTTTCAATATTGGAAAACAAAAGATATTATTTAAAGGCAAGGTGATAATTGTTAGTAGATGTCAACCTCCAGAAGATGTAGCCTTCCTACGACGTTTTACCGTCATCGAAGCAGACACACCTTTATTTGCATCACCTCATACAAATAGAGTTACACCGCCCTACACGACTGACAAAGTGTGTAATTTTTTTTAATTTATTGTTTTTTTCGTGTTCTAGTTTCCTAACTTTACGATTTCGTAACATGATTTTTTTTTTTACAGATGCCACAAGGTTATTTGAGGGCAACGCCTCCACAATCAGCTGAAGACTTGTCACCAGTCGATTCGATGTGCACAAGTCTGGATGCTCTCAACGTGTGAGGATGTTTGTTTGTCAGGCGTGTGGTTCGAAGTATAGTCACAAAAGCAGTCTTCTGCGACATCTGCACAATTGTCACCCAGCCGATGCCGATGCAAACTGTGTTGTTTGCGGTCGACATTTCGAAAACCGTCGCACACTTCTTCTTCACCAGATACGCGCTCATGTTCCATCACCTACAGCTCCTCAAAACGTTTGCAGTCAGTGTAACGAAGGGTTTGTTTCAAGAATTGAATTGAACCGTCACCGTCATCGTTCTCATGTTGCGCCGAACAGACCCAATATTCATCTCGATGAAACAATCTCTTCGTTCAAGAAGACCAGAAGCTCTTTTCGGAATTATATTTCAAGATTTAGTTATGTGTTTCCGGACGACGAAACTCTTCATCCAAATTTGGAATTATTTTTGTTTAGTTTACACGAGCAGTTGTATTCTTTAGTTGAAGAAGTGTGTAACAGCCTTCGTCAAGTTAAACTTGTGACGAGTGTCAAGCTCGAACTACACAAACCTCCTTCGAAAGTAATTTCCATTTATTTATGTACAAAACCGTACACGGTGTTACGTATTAATCAAATTGAAGATATTTTAAAAGAGGTTTACTTGGACTTGTTAAGACGTTTAGAACATTACCAAAAGGAAGGTTCTGGCTGGGTTTTATGGAATATTCTAGCATTGGATCTTCATTTTGCGAGATATCAACCCTTAGCTGGAGGTTGTTACAAACCGTTAGATTCTTTTCTTGCGCATAAAAAGGCGATAGTTAATGTCAAATGTAATGATTTAAAATGTTTTGAATATTCCATATTAGCCGCCTTACATCCTACTACAGGTAATCCTAATAGGGTGAGCAATTACAAGCATTTGTTACACACTCTACGTGTAGACGGTATCTCTTACCCAGTACCATTAGATCATGTTCGTAAATTTGAAATTTTAAACGATTTAAAGATTAACGTTTACGGTTATTCTGACAAAGAGGTCTATCCACTCTACATTAGCGAGAGGAATGGAGACGAAATAGTAAGGTTGTTATTGTTAGAAGACAATCACTATTGTTTTATTAAGAATTTCAATCGATTGATATCGGACAATGTTTTCAATAGCTATACTTGTGCATACTGTTTGTGTCCTCAACACAAACGAGATAGATTATACGAACATGAAATATATTGTAAAGAACATAAACCGCAAAGAATTGTTATGCCAGAACCTGGGGAGAATATTATGAAGTTCAACAATTTTGCGAATCAGTTGGCTGTCCCATTTGTGGTTTACGCAGACTTTGAGTCGATATTAACTCCTATACAAGGATGTAAACCTAATGATGAGAATTCCTACACGTACGAATATCACTTACACGAACCTTGTGGTTATTGTTATGTTATGATTGATTGTTTAGGAGAGGTGATATCTAGCGAACTGTATAGAGGTTCTGATTGCGTGTCACGCTTTCTCTTAGCCATCGAAGCTGAGTATGTAAAAACGAGAGCTTTGTTAAAACAACCAAAATGACAGAATGACAGAATTTGACAAAATTCACTTTCGAAACAATAACTTGTGTCATATTTGTGAAGAACTCATCGTCGATGGTGAAATGAAGGTTCGCGATCACGACCACTATACGGGTGTTTATAGAGGTCCCGCTCACTTCGCAATGTAATATCAAATACAAATTTAAGAAAACAATGCCTGTGTTCTTTCATAATTTGACTCGGTATGATGGGCACCTCATAATGCAAGGTATTTCAACCTTTGGTAAACCAAATGTGAGTGTTATTCCAGAAAATGTACAACATTACATGTCGGATTCTTTTAAATTTTTGCCGTCGTCTTTAGACAAATTGGTGTCATTGCTGGAAGATTCCCAACTTGACATTCTCAAGTATGAATATCCGGAGCAATGGCCTTTGTTAAAGCGTAAAGGGATATTTCCCTATGAATACTTAGACTCTTATGCTAGATTTGAGGAAAAGGCTTTACCACCAAAGGAAGCTTTTTTCTCTAGTTTGAGTAAAGAAGGTGTCAGTGACGAGGACTATGAATACGCATTAAAGGTTTGGAACGAGATGGGTTGTAAAACATTTGCCGATTACTTTAATTTATATTTGCGTTTAGATTGTTTTTTATTAGCTTGTGTATTTACAGACTTTAGAAAGACTTGTTTAGAAGTTAGATCCTGCTCATTACTACAGCAGCCCCGGTCTTACATTTTCGGCCGCATTGAAAATGACAAAGATTCAGTTGGAGTTGTTGACCGACATTGATCAACATTTATTCATCGAAAGAGGAATACGAGGAGGTGTGAGTATGGTAACGAAACGATTTGCACGTGCCAATAACCCATTTATAGGTGAGAATTATTGTCCTGAAAAACCTCATTCGTACATCATATATTTGGATGCCAATAACCTGTATGGGTGGAGTCTCAGTCAAGTGCTACCTTTTTGGGGATTTTATGTGGTTGACGGAAGAACAAATCCGTGATTTAGACATTCTTGCCATAGAAGACGATGCAGCAAAAGGTTACATTCTAGAAGTGGACCTGGATTATCCCCCGCACTTGCACGACCTTCATTCCGATTATCCATTGTGTCCCGAATCAATGCTCATCTGCTACGAGCAGCTGTCGCCTTATTGTCAAGATTTGCATAGGATTCTTAACCTTTCGGACAGTTCTAGAAAACTCGCTCCGAATTTGCATCCCAAATCAAAATATATTGTTCATTACAGAGTCTTAAAGTATTACCTTTCACAAGGTTTAGTAATGAGTAAGATCTATCGTGTTTTGTCATTTGCGCAGAAAGCTTGGTTAAAACCGTACATTGAACTGAATACGGCAAAACGTCAACATGCCACTAACGCTTTCCACAAAGATTTTTATAAGACAATGACGAATTCTCTGTACGGTAAGACAGTTGAACAATTGAGGAAGCGAGTTAGCGTTAAAATTGCAACCACTGAGAGTAAAGCGAGGAAACTGACTTCAAAACCAAACATGGAGAATTTCGTTGTTTTTGATGAAAATGTTGTTATTTTTAAGATGAGGAAAACCAAAGTGGTTCTATCACGTCCAATTTATGTTGGGTTCACTGTTCTCGATCTGAGCAAGTATTTAATGTTTGATTTTCACTACGGACATATAAAAACCTTGTATGGAAACAACGCTTCATTGTTGTTCACAGACACCGATTCCTTATGTTATGAAATCTTTACGGATAATATATACGCAGACATGTTGTTGCATCTTGATAGATACGATACGAGTGATTATCCTACAGACCATGCTTTGTACTCGACCCGGAACAAGAAAGTGCCAGGTATTTTTAAAGACGAGACTTGTTCCTTCCCCATTCTAGAATTTTGCGGTCTAAAATGTATTCGTTGATTTATGGCGATGTTAACAAACTTGTTGGA
>JAHWFP010224109.1:6574-17864 GCA_023313725.1 Lithobius niger | reverse complement strand
TGATTATCAATACCAACGTTATTCACTCTTTTTTTCAACACGAAAACGTTAAGCTGTGTCGCTAATAGTAACTTTTATGTTGTCAGGCGACCAAAATCTCCCAATCAAACCAATTTTCAACCTTTTCTGTTTTATTGTTATTTTTCCTCGGATGCCTGAATATTGACTTCACTGTAAAAAGACACAAGTATCTAGTGGTCGCCATGCTCATATGTATTTTATTTGGATAGGACGAACGTTAATGTTGTCGTTGATTTAGCGGGAGACACACTAGCGTGTGTCTTAATAAGGCTGCATAAACCTACATACCTCAATTATTTTTTAACTGGCATTATTGTCTCCTTGTTTAGGATTTCAGACCAGGGTCGTAGCGACTGGGTGGGGTACTTTGTTTTGTCGGAAGATTTGGGAGGGGGGGGGGGGGGTAAGAGTTATGTCCCCCCACCTCCCCTCTCCAAGGGTCCAGAAGACATGAAGTTGCCAAACTCGGATAAATTTTCACCACAAATTCCAGTTGACATAAATACTGATTCGTCATTCGGTGAGTTGGAAAGCAAAATTTTTATTTACACGCAATGGATACATGCAATTCGTGCAATGTTTACATGCAGAGTTTTATTTAAGTTTAATGCTTTTTTTCCCTTTAGTTTTTACAATAATACCATACAATTGCTGTATACGAGTAAGTTAAACGCTGCCCCTGATCGTTTTCCTATTCACCTCGTATGCACACAACTGGTAAGCGGAGTATATCGGAGCTACGGCCAGTTCCGGCCGAAAACTTGCGTAGTTGGCGAAATTATTACCGTTTATTTTGCGAGTAGTGCATTCTTCTGTTAGCTTGTCACCACCATGACTTAAAATACGTCTTAGTTAATACAAGAAATATAAACGAAATACGTACAAAACAGAACTGAATTCCCGCCGAGTTTACGTCGTTTGATGTCGTGGTATCAAGCGACTTCGCGAAAATTGAAGAGTTGGCAAAACTAAAAATTGAGATGGCCATTTTGTTTGCCAGTATCCCTTCTCCTCTGTTAGGCAATCAAAGGCATCTTTGGTCAAGGGCGGATTCGAGGGAGCGGCCGAGGGGGCTGCGGCCCCCTTCCAAGGCAAATAATCACGGAAAATTGCTGACATTTTTGAAAAAACGCAGTTAAATTGCGGAAGAAAATGCGAGAAAACGTAGAAAAATCATCCTGTCTTTGGTAAAGGCGGAACGTCAGCAAATTCTGTACAAAACAAAACTTATTAGGATTTCCTTTGGAGTAATGTTACCAAAAAACTTCGAAAAAATCATGCACAGTTGGCCATTTTTTTGGGCTAGTAGCCCTCTTTCTGTTAGCCCATCACTACCATGATTTTAGTTGAAGTCAAAACGTTACCTAAAATGCAAAATCTTTACTTCAATGAAAATCGTCCATAAATGGCAAAATTGAAAACTGAGTCGAAAAAATTGAGTTGTCCGTTTGATTTCCTAGTAGCCCTTTTTCTGTTAGCCCGTCGCTACGACCATTTGAAAATCCATCCGTGTTAACACAAAAAGTTTCGTGTTATCTACATTTTTATTTTGCAACGAAACTAGGTTAGAATTTTACTGAGTATTCGTTATTTAAAACTTAAAAGGCTGACGACTACACGCCGTTGCAACCTGAAATATTCAGTTAAAGGACCAAAGCGACCCTACGATCTTGAAATTAAGGGAAAACTGTCCGTAAGGTCCTGAATTTGATTCAGGGAAATACAATTTTGATTCAGGGAAATAGACTTTGACTCGGGGGAATAAAATTTGTATCCAAATCATGCATGATTCCCTGAATCAAGTAAAAAGAAATGAAAATGAAGCATGTCGTTTTGAAATAAGTAAGCTTTTCCCCAATAACTTATACCTGTTTTGGACAATATTGAGTAAAAGGTCTTATCTTTTCGACGTTTCATTTTTCTTTAATTTTCTGCCTGTGGCGCAAATTGGATGAGGTTTGCGCTTTTAAGATGTGGGTGTGTTTCTCATTTATACGTTTAGTCGTTCTGGATAAAATGAGCAAAGAAATTCACTATTTTTCACCTTTAGATGGGGCATTTACATTTTTTTTTAAACAATAAGAAAATGTCTAAAAAAACTGGATTCAGTCACAATTAAGTTTTTACGAAGAACGACTAAGAAAAACCACCGCAGTTTGCTTGACAGTTTGTTGCAAAAGTTCTCACGGAACGCCAGAAATTCATTTTTAAAATAACTTAAAACGCTTCAGTTCCGAGACTCGGACAAGGCTAGGGAACCTTACAGCGCTCCCCCAGACTCCCTAGCTAAGTTTCCCGGGTCCCTAACAGAGTACGTTTCTGACTGCGCCACAGTCAATTTCAAAGCTATAGTTGACCAAATCGTAAGTTGATTTGGTAAAATGGGTAAGGCCCTGTTCCGATATTTTTATGTAACACTTTCTACAGCCCAAGTTATTTATTCTAGAAAGCTGCTTTTAGCTGCTTTTAGAGATAAGGCAGTGCAAATTGTGCTTTTCTAAAAATCATAAAAATTGGTACAGTAGTTCCGGAGTTACGGGACCCTAATTGAAGGGCTTGGTGCAAAAAGGTGATAAGTAACATTTTAGTCATTTTGAGAAAAAAGCGTTTGAAGTTTCCTAATTTCCGTCTTGTGTTTAAGCCACAAAACAGCATTCTTTGCTACCAAAAAAAATCAAGTGGCTTGCCAATAGTAGTGTTAATGTGCTGAGGAAGAAATGAATATTAAATTGTAAGCCAATTACCATAAAATAAATTTTAAAGTCACTTATCACCTTTATGCACTAAGTGATAGTGAAGTAGAGCAATGATATTACAGCTACAAAGTGTTAAGTAACCACTTGACACCTTTTTCAACTAAACGCTAATTAAATAGGATACTGACATTGCAACTACAAAGTGTTAAGTAACTACTTGACACCTTTTTGCACCGGGTTGGGCTACATTTTTATATGTATGTTGCTATCTATGTTAGTATTGACGAGTCTTTAAATAAAGATGACAGATCTCAGTTATAGTAATGACGTATTTTGTATTAAAATATGTTGGAGTACACAATGAAAACACCAGTAAAACATGTAAAAACGAAATGATTCTATTTTCTGTTCTTGCTTCGTATGCCTTTTGTTGCTTCGTCTTTTGCTGAGGTGTCAGTCTTCTGTTGTGACGTATTCTTACAAATGCCTTTTGTTGGTTTTCCTTTTGCGCTTGACGTTACATTGTTGGTCATCTTCCGTCTGCCTATTCCTCTTCCTATTGCCGTTGTTGCTTCACTGTTTGTTGTCTTTGACGTTTTCCGCCTCTCAGTTGGATTTGATTCCATCCCAGCAGGGCCACTGGCTTCCGTGTCCGTGTTGTTAACATCTGTCGTATTTGCTTTCCTTTTCATTGCCTTTTGTTTTCTGTTTGGTTGACTTTCGTTTGTGGTTTGAGTAATCTGATTCTCACGGTTGACGGCTTCGTAGTAGCCATGGTAAATCTCTGGAATGTACTTCAGTTGCTTCTTTATATCTTCTATTTTTCCCTATAGAGATTTCATTTTTTAAATTAAATTACGTTTCAGGTACTCATCTTCCAGGTCTTCTGCAATGTCCTCTTCTACTTTCCTTACCGTTTTCCCCAGGATATCTACTTCTTTGAAAGGTTTTTCCTCCGAAAAACTGCATTTGTAGGAACCAAAGACATCGACACGAATTCAGTGGATGCTATCGCGGAACTGCACCTTCTCGCCATTAACAGATCCTGTTCTCTGTATTATGTTCAGTCTAGCAGGCAGATTTGTAACATCATACTGTTTGTTATTCATGTCCACGACTATTAATGGTGTTGTCTTGTCAACATCTCTTATAATCTCTCTGTATTAGTTGGCTTCTTGTCCTGTTGCAAACTTCTTCATTGCTTTTTTTTATTCTTCAACATCTCTATTGGAATCTGTAAGTGTGACCAACTACTGCGAATTTGGGATCTGTAATGTCAAAGTATCCCTTCTTAACCAAGTACTGCCGGAATGGTAGAAGGTAGAACATTTTATTTGTCCTCCGAATCCGAGTAGGCAATGAAATGCTTGGACTGCCTGCTAATTCCAGATATTTGCACAAATGCCCATAAACAGCTAACAATCTCACTACTACTTCTTGCTTTCTCTGTCTTTGCATTGAGCCTCGTATCCTGCTTCAGCACTTTTCTTGTGTTCTTCATTAGACTCACCGGCGTCACATTTGGCACATGTGTAACTCTTGGGATATCCAAATCCTAAATTGAAACGTGTGTTGAAAATATAAGAGTAGTACGAGAACTTCACACGTTTCTCCACAGGTATTTCGTTTTGATCACAATGTTCCAAATAAAGCCTATGCATTTCTGCAATGGATAGTTGTGGTGACAAAAATTTTCTGCAGGGATTACTTTTTCTAGAATAATGACTCTCTTCTGCAGGAAATCTATTGATGTGATCCAGTACACCTTGGATGACATCATCGGCTATCTTGTTTGGGTCATTATTATGGCGATCTTGTTTGCTGGGACTTGGTAATGGTATCTTAATTCGTGTAGAGTTTAAAATAAAATTTGTAAAACTTTAGAGTGAAGTATTGTGAAATCTTTTGCTTTCGCACTGAACAAAAATGAAAAAAAAGATTTGCTACGGTTTTTCTAAAAATTCCGAACATAACGATCAGATTCGGAATAATTCTTGAAATTTTAATCCAGGAAAAAAGAATATTTCCTTTTTTTTTAATGTCCGTTAATGTACGGGATGACTGGGGGTCTAGCCTCGAATCACACGATTTTTTGTTAAAAACTTGTCGTAATATTTAGTTACAACGTAGGTGCGCGGCGCTGAAAACTAGGCTTATGACATCCTTCAAGGCTATAATTTTTTGGCACCTACATTTTATATCAAAATTTGAACTCGTTCAAAATGCCTATGATTTGAAAATGAACAAAGTGATTAGAAAAACGAATTTGTAGCAGGTTAGTCTAGCTTAAATATAGTAAGTGATTGCTTTGCTCGCTCAGCCACTAACTTAATACCCCATTGTTGCTGCTTACCTCCTTCGATATGAGGCTTTTGTTGAACAACCGAAGTCGCAGTAGGACCTGTGGATTCGGTAGTAAAATCCTCTGGTTCAAATAGCTCGTCAGTAGAAGGTTGCATTAACCCTAAACGTAGACTGCTTGCTATCTCTTCATTGTCCTTAACACTGTGCATTGGTATATATTCTTTCATCACTTCATGTTGATATTGCATCACAGTGTTTGGGTCTGTTTGCGCGTTATTGATAGTAATGGTGGAATGGCATGATCCTAAGTCTGTACCCTGTTGTTTTGATAGAGAAGCGAGAATCATCAGTTTTCCTCTGCTTAATATATTCGCGGGCTTTTCACGTGTTGTGACTTCGTTGATGGAGGCGGCCATTGTTGTTACTTTACTGCTCTCTACTGTCAACAAACCGCACTTGACACCTTTTTGCTGCAGAATGCGATCTGGAAATTTGTTAGTGAGTGGAGCATAAAGGAGTTAAGTGTCACTTAACACCTTAAAGCTGTTGACTTTTTAAAATTTTATTTGGTAAGAGGTGTTAAGTGGCACTTAACTCTTTTATTAAGTGGCAAATATTTTTGCAATCAATCACTTAACACCTTCTTGCACTGAAATTTTCGATTCTGTTGGTTTTTTGCTCAAAATTATGTGTTTGGCAGGTAGAATTGCACTTGGTACCTTCAAAAATGCATACATGTCATTTTTCAGAAAAATGTTACTTATCACCTTTTTGCACCAGGCCCTTCAATTAATGACCAGTTTCATTGTTTGACATTGTTTTAAACATTGTTATTAAGCAACAATACAAATCAACAAACTGCCAGCCACAAAGCGAAGGCTGACGATTAAACAGTTGTTTAACGAAGTGTCATGACTTAGAAAACAAAACGGACCGGTTTGATATTTACGGCAAGGTTTAACCGAACCGAATTCAAAACACAATAGGAACACGAAGAACGTACCTCTGAGGTTTCAGATACCACAATATTCTCTGATTTTACCGCAGTTCACGTCATTTAGATTAAGGGCACATTTACGCAAAAACTCGCCTTCGTTTTCTCACAACTAGAATTTAATCGCGATGGCAGAGGTGTCGTTGCCGTGGTGACAACGCTTCCTGGATTAGCTAAATCCGTCATCGTTTCAGCAAATGCTTGCAGTCTTATATTTCGTGACAGTAAGATAAAGAATTCCTCCTGACGAAACAATTTTCCCAATCGCTTCTAACCTCAATAATTGACTCGTTCCGTTATGAGGTGGAAGAGCTAAAACCGCCACCATGTTGGAATTCCGCATAATTTCTAGCTTCTAGCCGCGAGAATGCAAACGCGTAAATGCGCCCTAACTGAAGTAAGTCTTTGACGTCGTCGTTCTCGGTTATTGCGTTTTTAATGTTTGATTAATCAGCTTAAAAACAAGCATTTGCTCAATATTTAATGGCGAAATGTGTCAGTTAAGTAGTTTTCTAATACTGTAGTTTGCTGGGGCTGACGATCCCTGTGATTAGAATTGTAGCGTAATGACTAAGGTACGCTGAAATTAAATCTGCATGCGTGAGTCCTGGTCATTATAGTTGTAACCATTCATTACGGTTGTTGTTGTTTTGCACGATTTTGATGATGCTAATGTGGTTGTTAGCACATTGTAATGCCGGGTGCAGTAATGATTTTGTTCGTGAAACGTATGTAACGTAATGTCGCTTGCACTGCGCCTAAACGTGGTTGCTTTGTGTAGTGCTAAATACGGTTATTTTGATCGTTTTAACTAATAAAAGGTTAAATATACAGCTCGACCTCTTCCCACCTTTGTTTTCAGCTATCCACGAAGCTTAGCCGATGGACGTTAGGGCGCGGGTATGCAATCACTCGCCTTTGTATTCTCACAGCTAGAAGCTAGGAATCGTCTGAAATTCCAACATGGCAGTGGTTTTAGATCTGCCGGCTCACAACGAAAACAGTCAATAATTTGAGTTCATAAGCGACTCGAAAAATTATTTCTCCAGGGTGAATTCTTTATCTTATTGTCACGGATTGTAAGACTGCATACATTAACTCAAACGATGTCAGATTTAGGTAATCCAGGTAGCGTTGTTACCATGACAACGACGCCGTTGCCATCACGACTAAATTCTAGCTGCGACACTACAAAGGCGAGCCATTGGGTAAATGAGTCCTTATCATGCCACGGACGCCCTGCCAGTACTCGCGCCTATAGCTTAAGATAGGCGACATTGACTTGTAAAGGAGTTACTGCGTTTCCTTGTATGTATTTTTCGCTTTCAGGTGACCACTGAGATAGGTTGAATAGCTTCTTAGCCTGGTTCATAGCTTCCTTATATGTAATGAGGCTTAACGCTCGCTTTCACGTAGCATGCGAGCCTCGTCGTCCAAGACTGTAAAAACTGCCGCGAGGAGGGCCTGAGAGCGCCCACAACATAAACTTGATTAGTGTTAGCGGGTCGTGCAAGAACGTGGTATATCTTCTCATTTTTAGGTTTCTCGGTGTTGCAGCACTAACCGAACATTATTTTATAGAAACGGTGACTATCCTTGAAGTCGTCGGACGATTTACGGCTACGTCAAACGATCGTTTAATACAGTTTTAATGAGCATATAAAAGGCCGTAGCGCAATACACAGTACAATATATACACACGTGCCTTGGTTCTTCGTCTGTTTGAAATTCATGGAAATAAACCTTCGGAGTCTTTGTTTTGACTCGAGTGGACAAAGCGGTATGTAGCAAGAAGCCATTACTGTTGAATTGTTAATAATTTAGTGCCATTGCAGTTTTTTTTTTTAGAATCGCGTATTACGCGTCACGAGTATCTTTCACAGTTCAGTCCACTCGGATGCTCAATGGATGACGCCTCAAATTTGTAACGTCAAGCCGTATTAATAAAGGTAGCTGTGCCAGGTTGCAGCTTTAACGCCCAAAGCTTGCTACGGAAGCACATCCAGCTGGCCCTGGGTTTGAATCCCAAGCGGGAAAGACGTTGTTTTGTCTCTCAGATTAGCATTTAATGTCTTCTCAACCCAGTCGTCCACTTTACTGTCTAGACTACTTGAATTCTGTGTGTGTTTTAAATTTGCACGATGTTTTTTCACCAACCTGTTTAAAAATACCGTGATAGTATAATAAAGAGAAACAACAGGTAAATCACTAAATCGATATTGTTATGTTTTCAGGTGATGTCAATTCCGTGCCGTTACCATTTTACCGGATCCTTGGCCATTCAGATCGTTACGCATTTTTGCATGGGCACGATCGTTAAGGACTAAAGTGGAACAACTCTTTTTCTCAATGCCGAAGCACCAATTTGGAAAAACGCAAAGGCCGCTGTCAATTGGACGCATGCAAAATGGAAATAAAGAAAAACCCCGCTTAAAGGGGAATTCACACTACAACTGGCTGTCCCATAAGTAACGCTACTTGGGCAGCTATCAGGGAGTGCTCCCCCCCGCGGTTCCCCCCCCCCCCCCAAAAAAAAATGGGACAGGAAATGCTCGCACTGTCATATCCTTTCCACGTCGAAAGGACAAAACCAGAGACTTTCTGAAAGGTTTTTTTAGTTCGTTCATTCATAACACGTATTCATGCCACGTATCAAAACTATACAAGCTGTCCAACCCTTAAATAATGAAACACATAATGATGTTTAACAAGAATTATTTTATACGAACAAAGAAAATAATGTATTTGTTGTGTTTGAGAAGGTTTTACTACTAAGTCCTTTCTTAAGATAATCTGACATAGCTCGTGGCCACCCACTAAAATTGGTTGTGGAGAGCTGTAATTTGGACTGTCGTATGTTTATGTTTTTCTTTTCAAACGGCGTAGTTCACCCTTGGAACGCGTTGCCTCGGAATGTTGTGCTTGCCCCGTCACGTGCTGTCTTCAAGCGAACGTTGAAGGATGTTGATCTTGGAGGTTTTTGTAGTGTTTTTAAAATTTTATTCAGGACATATGTGCCGTTTGTTGACTAGTGTTTGGGCTGACATTGTCTAGGTTTTATTTAGGAAAAAGTGAACGGCAAGAAAAAATTCTCTCTTTTTTTTTTCTTTTGCGATGCTTGAACTGTTTTAATCCCGTTTGTAGTTACTTTTAGTCTTGCTCATTTTATTGATATTTTCTAACCCTTAGTTTTAAAGCATTTGGACCATTGTTAGTGGTATCTGCTTGTTCCCATTTCAGTTCCTTTACTCCAATTGAGAATAAATCTTATCTTATCTTAACCCCCATGCGTTATAACATGCATAGTTTTAGTTAAATCTGACTAAATTTTAATAAGATTCAGCAAAAATGCGAATGGGCCGAATAAAAAATTTGCCAAATAACAAATACTGAATAATACAGCCTAATAGTTCAACTGCCGAACACCGAATTACGTGGTCCCGTGCCGAATAATGGCCGAACAGGCCGAACACCGAATTATATGGTCGAAAATATGACCGAATGCTCTCCCGAATACTATACTAAATTAAACATATATTGATTAAACTTTATGGCCATACTGATTAAAGGTAAAACATTAATTAGTTCACCAAGTTTCTTGATGACAAACCATGATGAAACGGCGGTAAAGGTGTGCAAAGGTTTGAAAAACTTAACCCTCCCTTTCATAAAATTCACAGTTTCGTGTTGGCTGTTGAGAAAAGGCGATCGCCCATTAAATTTCCTTCTTTTAGGAACGGTTAAAAGAGAATTCCTCACAAACCAAAAATGAAATGCTTAGCTAAACGTTCTTAAAAAATTATTCGGTTGAATGCCAACAAATCTTAACACTATTCGGCCGAATACCGAATATCACTGTTCGGCCAAATTCAGTATTCGGTCACAAACGAAAATTGTTATTCGGCCAAAACTAGTATTCGTTCACAAACGAAGATCATTATTCGGCCAAAATCTGATTTAAAATCAGATATTAGTTCGGTTTCGAACTAATATCATTCGGCCAAAAACAGTATTCGGCTGCAAACGAATACCATTATTCGGTCAAAATCAGTATTCGGTCATAAACGAATATCATTATTCCACCAAAATCAGTGTTCGACAGAATACCGAATATCACTATTCGGCCAAAATCAGTATTCGGTCACAAACTAATATCATTATTCGGCCAAAATCAGTATTCGGCAGAATACCGAATATCACTATCGGCGAAAATCAGTATTCGACAGAATACCGAATATCACTATCTGCCAAAATCAATCTTCGGCCGAATTCCAAATACTTGATTTTTTGGCCGAATACTTGCAAATAATTATTGCCCAACAAGCGATACTGTGGCCCTGGCAGCCATTTAAGCTGTGTATATTATACGTGGTCTGTGCATTCCTGATGATGTATAGGAATGTATGTGCAAGCAATGCATACAGAGTAGTCAAAGCGTGTTTAAAATTTTAAAATGTACGAACAGAGTAGGATAATTGCTCTCCCAAAAGTAGGAACTAAACCTATTTTGCTTGAAATGTAACAAATTATTACTAAAGCATCGGTGAACTTTGAATGAAAATTGTCTACAAGTATTTTTAAGTTTGAGTGATAAACATTAATAAATACGTAAAAACACATATCGATGTAGGAAAATCACGAAATGATGTGGGCATGTTCCATCCGCGTAAAAACAGAGTCCTACTTGAAATGGCCAGACGAATTCCGTTCCTACGCATGAAACTCACATCCTGCCCGGTAAAATTTTAGCCAATGCAACTTAACTAACCTAATTTGTAGAATAACAAACACACAACATACAAACGGAATCAAATATTACAGTATGTTGCACCCCAAAAGTAGCGAGTAAGTGCAAGAATTTACAGCACGAAAGTCCACACGCACCGAAATTCAGTACACCTTCCATCTTCCCTCTATGGTAAGCGGTGAACGCGTGTGAGCTTTGCAAGCAAGGGGGCGGAGGAAAAAGAGCCCCCCCCCCCCCACCCCTTTCATCCAAATTTTTTGAATGTGACTCACTTGAGAGGTTTAACGCGCTCCCCGCACCAAAAGGCGAGGGACAATTTTGCTAGGTAATATCAATGGGAAATTTGTAGGCCCTTTTACATGCCACAATCGACATGAGCACGAGGCACCACAGGGCTTTCTCTTCCCGAAAGTGCCAGGGATGGCTGAGATCAGAATAGAACCAGGGAACTCTTGCACATGAGAAAGTTAGGAAATCTTGACCCTTAAGAGGCTGCTTGCACATCAATCCCTTCCCCCCCCCCCCCCC
>JAHWFP010224108.1:0-22275 GCA_023313725.1 Lithobius niger | reverse complement strand
TATCCATGCATGTCGCACCATACATATCATGTGACCCAATGTCACATTTTCCTTAGTGTTTTTTTACCCAATGTCACATGACATTCACTATATAAAGAATTGTATCCGAGTTAATAAACGTCCATTGCCAGTTTTAGTCTGTCCTTTCATTCAGTGTGAACATCATGTCTAATTAAACCAACGGTTCCAGTGGGAACATTACAGTTGGCGACGAGGAAGTGGGTGCCATTCCTTCTATGGATATCTAGGAGTAGACATGTTACATTTAATTTAAAATTTAGGCTACTGCAGTGTACCTCAGGTGTGCTCCAACTTGCGGTAAGTTAAAAAATTTTCATTTTTTGGCAGAAATGATTAGTTTTAATCTGTAGTCCTAATATGTTTAAATTTTTCCAATTCAACTGTGTTGTTGAACTTATTTGGTACTATTTGATTAGTGTAAAAATTGTACCTTATGCTAGAACCGAGGGAGGCAAGTGAATTCTTAAAGGGCAATTTTACCAAGGTTGTGTCCTGTGCGACGCGTAGGCGTGTCACACTGATAGCACTATAATCAGAAGCGCATGTTAAAAATGCAACTAAATTACCCCTCGAGAATTCATTATTGTCGTGCCTTTACTCGGGCTGGTTTGTGCCGGTATAGCTTTTCCACCGTAGTCGTTTTTCTTTCAACAGAAAACGAGTGAGGACCAGTTAGTGCCGTTGTTTAGGCCTAGTGTGTTGTTTTGTAACTAGTTCGGAGGAGCTAATGCAAACTAAAGCCTAGTTATTTAAATTATTTAATGCAGACTAAGTTTAAGCTAGGTAGGCTAACTGAGTATTCTTGCCTAGATGTTAGGAGAAACCATTAGTCTCGAGTTGCTTCCGGTAGTTATGTGGAAACTATTCAGGAAATTGTGTTTCATCTAGGTGTTTAAACTAGTGAATTAATTTAGTGTAGGCTTATGCCTTTAAGCTTTAAAAGCAGTGTAGGCTTATGCCTTAAAATTGTGTATGCTTAAGCATTTTTTAATTATTGTGGTGGCTTATGCCTAAAACAGGTGATAACGGATTGACACCTGAAGTGGCTGCTAGCAGCGAAAATTTAGATGTAAACGAAGCGAGCGCAAGCGCTAATGTTAACATTGAAATTGCGAATTTTTTCGAATCTGAAGTTGAAGATTTAAACGTTAATTCTGCTAATGCAGAGGATTTAAACTTAGATTCTAAGAATTTAAATAGCTCTATCGAAAGTTTAAACATGGCTAGCAAGGCAGCCAATTTATTTGCTGAATTCGAAAGTGAATCTGATACCTGGGCAAAATATGTTGACAGGTTAAGTTATTACTTTAAAGTTAAAAAGATACCTGACGATGAGAAGGTAGATTTTTTAATGGCTTCCGTAGAGGCCAAAATGTTCGACAGGATTTTAACCATCATTTCACCAGCTCTTCCAAATTCAATGACATATGCTGTTTTGGTTAAGACTATACTGGATGACGTCGAACCTGCTCCGTCAGTTGTATCTGAAAGAATTGAATTTTTCCGAAGAGCCCAGAAAACCGATGAAAGCGTTAGCGAATACCTAGCAGCGCTAAAAATTCTCTCCAAATTTTGCGAATTTTCTAGCATCACTGATATTACAGGTGAAATGATTAGGGACCGCTTAATTGGGGGAATAAAATCGGAAACAATTCAAAGGGAATTACTCAAGCAAACTTTAGACCTAAAAGCAACAACATCTTTAGCTTTATCGCTTGAATCAGCCGAGTTCGACCAAGAAATAATTAGATCTCATTCTAGATCGGTAAATTATGTTTCTCACAAACCCAAGCAGCGGAATAAATCTAATTTCAACAAGGATCTAACCTGCTTCTGCTGCGGGCGTTCTGGACACGTTAAGCCTAGGTGCAAATACCGCGACTATATCTGTGGTAGGTGCCATACAAAAGGACACCTAAAAGCCGTATGTAAGCAAAGCAGCAAAACTAAACCTTTCATAGCTGCAGAACCGGTCAGAACAACTAGTTCCGTAAGTAAATTTAAATCTAGACCTAAAACTAAATATGGCTACAAAAAGAAAGTGCATAGGCTTCAGCGTGAAACCGACAGTGACAATGCTTCCGATAGTGAGGTCGAAAATTTGGAACATGATTCTGAAAATGATAGCGAATCTGAAGACGATTATTTGTTGCAAAACAACACGGTAGAACTGTTTAACGATCCTGAACTGTCCTCAGTCCCTGTTGATGTTAACAAGATTGTTATTGTTGTAAACTCAATGCGTATTTACAAGTGGTGGATGCCAGTAAGGCTTAATGGTGTAAAACTGCAAATGAAATTAGATTCTGGCTGCGACGCCACAATAATTCCTATTGAGTGGCACACCAAATATTTTTCTGATTGTCCACTTAAAACCAGTCCTTATTCTATTCTTTCCTATACGCAAGGGAGGGAAACCACCATTTATTCAATTAGTCTTGAAGTCAAAATCAACGGGCAAACGGAAAACCTTGAAGCTCTTGTTTCTAAAATGTATAAACCCGCCTTAATAGGGAAAGATTGGCTTTCTATCTTTCGACCCAACATGAATCCCTATTATGACCTCCATACCAAAGTCAGGCAAGTTAAAAAAGTTAAGGTTAAAACACCAACTCTTGATACTTCCGAAATTGTTAAGGAATTTCCTGAACTTGTTAGCGAGGGTATGGGTAAGTTCAAGAACTTCAAGGCAAAAATTCAACTGAAGGAGGATGCTAAACCCGTTTACTGCAAAGTGCGTCCAATTCCCTTGGCGCTTAAGCAAAAAGTTAACCAAGAAATTGAACGCTTGGTTGGCTTGGGGATTCTAGAGCCAGTGGAAACCTCGGAATGGTCAACGCCGATCGTGATCGTGCATAAAGCTAACGGTGAGATCCGGATTATCGGGGATTATAAGACCACCGTTAATCCTCAGCTCGAGGTTGACCATTACCCGGTTCCCACAGCCGCAGAACTTTTCAGTGAACTAGCTGGTAGTGATACGTTTTCCCTTATCGATCTTAAGGATGCGTTTTTGCAAATTGAACTAGATCGTGAATCGCAAGCAGCACTGACTATTAACACCCCTTTAGGACTTTTTCGTTGGTTGCGAGTTCCTTTGGGCCTAGCATCTAGCCCAGGAATTTTCCAAAGAGTTATGACTCAAATTACTAGCAGAATTCCTAAATGTTCCCCATTTTACAATGACATCCTTGTAAGTGGGAAGGGGGAAAAGCATGACGACTCACTTAGAATGTTGTTAAATGCTTTACAGGAAAACGGAGCAAGGCTTAGGATCGATAAGTGCAAACTATCGCGGCCAGAGTTAAAATACCTAGGGCATATGATCAATGCGGAAGGACTACACACGCTCCCGGAAGTCATTGAGGCTGTTACAAACGCACCAAATCCAACGTGCATTCAGGAACTACAAAGTTTCTTAGGTTTTGTTAACCACTATTCTAAATACTTGCCAAACCTTGCGCACATTCTTTCTCCAGTTACCCGGCTGTGGAGCCCTAAAGTCAAATGGGTGTGGGGGAAAGAGTGTGACCAAGCTGTCAGCAAAGTTAAGGAATTGTTTGTCAAAAGCAAAGTTTTGGTACACTATAATCCTAAACTGAAACTGAAACTAGTTTGTGACGGATCTCCCTACGGGGTAGGCGCGTGCTTGATGCATGTTATGCCTAATGGTGAGCCACGCCCCATTGCTTTTGCTTCCCGAAAACTAACTAAAACAGAACAGGGATACAGTCATTTCGACCGAGAAGCTTTGAGCGTGGCGTGGGGAGTCAAGAGATTCCATGAATATCTTTATGGTCAAAAATTCATTTTGCAGTCTGATCAGAAGGCATTAAGTTGGATTTTTGGCCCTAAGAAAGGAATACCACAAATGGCAGCTGCGCGTGTTCAACGTTGGGCAGTTATGCTCAATGCCTATACATATGAATTTGAACATATACCAGGCAAGCTAAATTTAACAGCAGATGCACTGTCGCGGCTTCCATTGCCTAATGATCAAGAATTCGAGGAAGCCGAGGAACAATACCATGTTCTTGCATTGGAAACAATATCCAATTTGCCAGTGCTTAATGACTCGTTAGTTGACGAAAGTAAGCGAGATGAAATCTTATCTAAAGTCTATCGCTACGTTAATCGTGGTTGGCCTGCCGTTTGTGATGATCCCGACATGCTTCCTTACTTCACGCGTTGCGGTGAACTCTCAATCGAAACTGATACTCTTTTCTGGGGTCATCGAATCGTCATTCCGTCAGTTTTACGTAAACAGATACTTAGAGATCTCCACAGCGCACACCTAGGTATAGTTAAGTTAAAAAGCTTGGCTAGGGCAAAGGTGTGGTGGCCGAAAATCGATAGCGATATCGAAATGAAAGTTAAATCTTGCCACAATTGTCAGCAGTTCAAAGATGCACAAGTTTCGGGCCCAAAACATACATGGGAGTACCCGACCAAACCAAATTCCCGCTATCACGCCGATTTTCTTGGTCTGATGGATAACTATATGTTTTTTATATTTGTGGATGCTCATAGTAAAATACCATTCGTTCATAAAATGAAGAGCACCACGTCTGAAAAAGTTATCGAGATCCTAAATAACCACATTGCCGAATACGGTTTATTCGATTCCTTTGTCAGCGACAATGGACCGCAATTCACGAGTGAGGAATTTAAGAACTGGACTAAATTACACGGAATCCAGCATTTACGCGGCTCTGCTACCTTTCCTCAAACGAACGGACAGGCAGAAATTTTTGTTAAGAATTTCAAACGCGTATATAAAAGCTCACGTCGTGACGGTTTGACGATCCAAGAAAGTATAAATGCCTACTTAACATCGAGTAGAATTACCGTAAGTTCGACCACCCAGAAAACACCAGCTAAATTATTCTTTAACCGAGAGCTTAAATCTAAAATAGACTTGCTGTACCCTGACCCAGCGTCAATCGTTAAAAGGAGTCAGCAAAAGCAAGTTGAAAGCACTAAGCATCGTGTGTCTAAACACTATAGCGTTGGAGACACGGTGTGGTACCGTGACTTTAGTCGAACCAACTCAAGACTATGGTCTAGTGGGGTCGTAAAATCTAGAAAGCCTCACCTAATATACGAAGTGCTTAATGACGAGCAGAAGGTTGTAGCCAAACATCGTGACCAGCTTCAAGCCAGGTTAATTTCTGAGTTATCTGAAGATGGTACTCAAAATGCAGCAATTCCAACAGTTTGCAGAGAGAATTCTTACTTGAATAAATTACACAAGAGTGCAGATTTTCAGAAACACGTCTGCAAGCGAAATTCGATTTGTTTCCCGAGTTCAGTTGACACGTCAGCTGAATTGACCAACCAGCGTCGGAAATCGAAGGGCCAATCCAGAAGAAGTTCAGTCACTATGCCAACTTTGACCAATGAACGAGACATGCAACCAAAATCACCTGATCCGCAAGGGCAAAATGTCACGTACGCACGCAATCAGGCAAAATCACCCGTTTTGACAGTCAACGAGTCCGATGACGTCATTGATCCCGAAAGCGTTATCGATGATGAGGTTTCCGCCTTGGCACAAAATTACAGCGCTCCAGAAATTAGAGTGCCAGTTGGCGAAGCACCTCCGATACTTGCTAGGGTGTCACCACCTAAAGCTAGCACATCGGAAGTCTCTCTGTCAACAACGAAGTCCAAAAAGCGTAAGGGTGCGCCATCTGTTGATGCTTCTGCGCACTCTAATCCAAAAACAACTGAACGTCCAAAGAGAATCTGTCCAGCTCCGGACAAGCTCGCTATTTACGATACATCATCAAATTAAAACAATAGCAAAGCCTTTTTTTTTGACAGACTAAAATTTATGTTTGTTTCAGGTTGCTAGTGTGGGAAATGGATCCCACGGTTTTAAAATGTTCCTTTAAATAGGAAAAGTGTCGCGTTCACGTTATTTGTATTTGAAATAATCTAATTTTTTAATTGTTCACGTGAGTGAAACATGTATTGTTCTCGTTATCCGTGTGGAAAACTGATTCCACGGTTTTAAAACTTTGTTCTTTTTCTATTTTCATGTTTCCGCTGCACAACGACCAACCTATTCTGAGCACAAATAGGCTCGTGTGCAGAAATAACCATTCAGGACGAGTGTTCGTCCGACAAATTCAACTTTAGGTTCAATTGTCATACCCATCATCACGATTGTTGAAGCCGTTGAAATCTAAAAACCAAAAAAGGAAACTCAACTATAAATGGATTCAAGAATCAAACCAAACCAGATTCAACACTATTCAAATACAAGGGTC
This sequence comes from Lithobius niger, assembly GCA_023313725.1. NCBI lineage: Eukaryota > Metazoa > Arthropoda > Chilopoda > Lithobiomorpha > Lithobiidae > Lithobius > Lithobius niger. The sequence continues at coordinate 15,979 of JAHWFP010224108.1, read as the reverse complement.
GTAAAGAAACCAGTTTTCAAGTTTCTTTGAATTTAAAGAGTTTTGTTTTGTTTAAATAAGGGGGGGTCTAACTTTCGCAAGTGCAGCTTTATTTTCTTTTCAGAAAGCGAAACATTTTTTCCCTCTCTCAACAGATAAAAATTAGAGTGGCTAAAAATCTAATGACAATACTTGTTTTTTTTTTCAGTAGTATTAGATTTTTTTTTAGTGGGTTCCATTGTGGTGGCTTGTTGTCACTTGTGTGCAAGCCACACTGGGAGAGTAGCTTCCTCAAATGTTAACCTTCACAGCTGACCTTAACACCTCCCACAGTTGCCATAGTCTATCCATGCATGTCGCACCATACATATCATGTGACCCAATGTCACATGACATTCACTATATAAAGAATTGTATCCGAGTTAATAAACGTCCATTGCCAGTTTTAGTCTGTCCTTTCATTCAGTGTGAACATCATGTCTAATTAGAACCCACGGTTCCAGTGGGAACATTACAGGTTGGGTCTGTGATTTCTGTGTAGCCTCTGTATTACTTTCGGCATTGGTTGGTTTTGTGGTGTGGACAGTGCACTTTTGGTTAGTTACTTTTAGTTTCTTAGGTTAGAGTAGAGCGTAAAGGGTAAGGCCTGTATAGATCTTTCATAGTATAAATAAATAAATGAAGCAGTACGGTGGGCCACCCTCGTGAGCTGCAAGCTCTCAAGAAGCTGTATGGTGGCGAACTGTACAATGTGCAAATGCCGTTATCTGTTGCCATGGTATGTAAACCGTCAGGGCTCCCCTATCCCATGACAGAAATATATCTGACCTTGGAGCATATAGTAGGAAGTGACGAGATAGCAGCGGTGGGCTCTTTGAGAGGCGGAAATGCATTTGAAGTTGAGCTGAAATCGACTACAGCTAAGCAGCGGCATCTTGAAGCAGAAGTAAAGATAAACGGACTTGCAGTAGAATTTTTTGACCTGCATGAGCAGACAATTCGTGCAAGGATCCACTGGTTGCCCCGTGGGTTGCCACCATGAGACATCGCCGCGGCCTTTGAAAGGATAGCAATTCTAGAGACTCATTCATGTGAGAAGTTAGTTGTGATGAGGACGAGCAGTATGTGAAACAGAGGTGCGCTGGTTACGTTACGAATACGTGAAGGAGTGTCAATTGAAGAGGTACCCGATGTTGTTAACCGGGGATACCATCACTGGTAATTGTTAGCGATCGTTCGCCGAAATATCTAAGGTGCTCGATGCGTGGACATTTCAGACGAGCGTGCGCAAGCCTAAGATGTGAAACCTGTGGTGTGTGCCGCGATCCACACCAGAACTGATGTGCCAACATCTTCAGGAAGCAGTGCGTGAGGCAGATTAACGCCGGCAGCAGCAGCAACAGCAGCAGCAGCGTCTGTTGCAGATGAGTGCAGGTGGCAAGGGAAGTCAGGTGCAACAGCAGCATTCACAAGGAGATCCAGCTCTGCGGTCGCTGGAGCTGAGTGCCTTAAGCACCAGTGCCCCGAAACTCACAGAGGCCTCTAGCAGTGTGCAGACCTGGCAAGATAAAACGAAAGTGAGGGAAAAAAAGTCATTTGTGTGCTGTAGCAGCAGCGGAACAACGTGATGAGAGGGATGGTGGGCATTCAGAAGTTGCAAGTGTGGGTGATGGACCATGGGTGACGCCATCGGCTAAGAGGAAAAAGAGTGGCCAAAAACACAAAACGTCAGGTTCGTCTGCAAGGCAGGTTGCGGATAGTGGTGTGCATGAGTTCAAGAGTGGGTTCAATCTGAGGTTGGAACCAACAGAGAAGAGGGAAACAAAGTAATGGTGCAGACAGAGTACCAGATGGAGGAGAATGCATCGTGTTTAGCGAGTCAGGAGCACTCGTACGCACAAGTGGAAATGCAGCAAGAGGCAACACCTAACCTAACTATGTATCCTGTAGAAAATAGTCAAGAGTATTGTGTTAAGTCAGGGTGAAGTGAGTCAGAATTTGGAGTTATGCATGTTGGGAGATGGGATGGGGCAGGGAAGTGTGTAAGTCGTAGATACAGCGTCTGCATTTCAGCAATCATTCGCAGCATTTACTATTGCAACTTGGAATGTGCGGGGCTTGCGCAATAAAATCGGTGAAGCAGAGCAGCTCTTACAGCATGCTGACATTTTGGGAGTGCAAGAGGCAAACAATATGCACGGTTTCAGTGCTGCACCTCTGCGTGCAGACTTTGTTTATTCAGTTCTTAAGGTAGGCATATTTGTAAAGTGGGCGGTTCCGTATCTGCCACTGGCTCTGCAATATCAGGTACGTGGCATAGATGCATGTGCAATTAAACTTTGGAGCTGTAACCCGTGGATATCGCTTACTTTTCTGCATGTGGCGGGCAACCCGACCACTCTGGAGTTGGTCACGTGGTTTGGTCAGTTACAAAAGTCATGTTTGGTCGGTGGTGACTTTAATGGTCATCACTATGATTTGGGTTGTCTTCATGTTGATACTAGAGGGTGCAGGCTAGCAACAGCAATTGAATGAATGGGTTTGGGTGCACTACAAAACGGCAAATGGTGTAGTGCATGAGTATGTTTTGGATTTTTTCGTTTGCAACCAGTCGCTGGTGTCGGAGTTTACCTTTGAAGTCTCCGACGACCTGCGAAATAGTGATTATTTTCCTGTGCTTCTCCGCCCAAGGGGCGTTAGGCTATGGTACTAGGCAGCAGCAGGAGTAGGCCTGTGCCAGATGCAGGGTGTTTCACGGATTGGGTTCGTTCGTATGTACACCGCAAGCAGATGAGGGGGATGGGGAAAGGTAGAGAGGATGAGCCAGTGTGGTGGACCCGTTATTGTACATGATAGGCGAGTAGCGTATCGTAGATAGAAGTGCTCCCCAAGTGAAAAGCTGTGGCTTTCATACAAGGGTGCAGCTAGGGAGTCAACGTACCTCATCAGGGAGGAAAAGGAGGAGTTTGGTGTGCGACTGTGCAGTCGTGTGGGATCTGCTGCATCGCTGGCACAGGCGTGGCGCACACTACGTCAGCAGGATTCGAGGATTGGTTTGACGTGGGTTTATGACACTTGATCTTTAGACACTAGTCGTGTTGTGCTTCGGGGTGAGGGAATGGAGCATGCCTTCAATGAGCGGTTTGCCAGTGTGTACGCCCTTCCTGGTGGTATTCCGCCGCCTCTTGCCTCGGGGTGTGTATGGTCCAGCTCTGATTTTTGTGATGCTCACTGGGATATATTGGAATATGAAGCTGCTCTTGCGAGGTGCAAGAGCTCGAGTGTGTCGGGTGTAGACAGGGCCTCATGTGTGGACCTTAAGGCCCTGTCGTGCGGGGCCAAGGAAGATTTATTAGCTCGTTTTCAGGTCATCCTGGATGGTGCGGACCCACATGCATCGTGAATGTACACAATTTTTTGTTCCAGTGCACAAAACAGGTAGTGACGGGTCGAGTCTGATAAACTATAGGCCAATAGCACTATTGTCATGCATGTGCAAGGTTTTTGAGCGTATGGTGATGCAGAGGCTCAGCTGGCATGTCGAATACTATGAGGCGGGCACAGTTCGGCTACAGACCAGTCAGAGGCGCGCAGGATGCCATTCTGTACTTGTTGACGGGCATAAGGGAACCGTGGGTGCAGGGAAAGGTGGTCATGGCCATCTTCCTAGATATTAAAGCAGCGTACGATATGGTGTCGATTGAGGGTAAGAGCGGCCTTAGTACGCATGGGAGTTGGCCCAAAGTTGGCTCGGACTGTGGCGGCCCTCCGGGGCAAGCGTAAGTTTGGTCGTCGGAAGCCAGCACTGGCCGTGGTCATCCGCAGGGAAACTGCCTCAGTCCGACACTCTTCGTGATAGCGATTAATGACGTACTTGTGGAACTGGGTGTGTCATCGAACATCATTTGTTATGCGGATGATGTGGTGTGGTTTGTTGGTACGAATTTTAGCCTCATGCCGGAGCATGCTCAACAAGCTCTGGATGCAGTTGCTCAGTGTTTGAGAGATAGAGGGTTACTTTTGGCACCGGCTAAAATGAAGGTAGTTGTGTTTTCTAGGTCTGGGACTATGTACCCCGCAGTCGTGCTTAGTGTTGGTGGAGTGTGTGTCTGGCTGAAAGCGCAAGTTAAATACCTGGGAGTAGTGCTTGGCTCAGCTGTAAAGTGGAATGGTGCACACAACTATGCTGAGTTGGAAAATTTAGTCTCGGGCCTATATACTGTGGGCACTGGTTGGGTGCACGACTCTGAATAGGGGTTCTCTTCTGGCGACGTACAGGGTTTTTTTACGGGCTGGACTGGACTACCATCTGCCGTTCCTGAGTATCTCTGCGCAGCACATCAAAACCATGCAGACAGCAGTAAATGAGTGCTTGTGTTGTGTGTCTGGTTGTATTGCGTACAATCTGGTTCAGGCGCCGTGGGTGGGGTGTGGTGAGCCACCACTGGCCTGTCGAGCGAACGAATTGCTTGCAGCTCTTTGCATGCACAACCTTAGCAGGGGTGAGGCTTACCTGGTTGGAAAGATTCTGGTGGATTATAAGAAGTTGAGTGAGAAGGCGTGCAGTCTTCTAGGGGTGGAGGGTCTTGGAGAGTCAATCCTGGTCCATGTGTCGGAGTTCTGTTTTGAAGTTGGATGGGCTAGTCCGCTGCGCTCCTGGACTTGGTGTCCGGATCTATGCACGGTTTTTGGGTGCGTGTCAGCTGAGTGCGATGTGCTCTGTGATGCCTGAGATGTCTGTTGGAGGCATTGGAGTAAGCGTACCATCCCTAAAAGTATCACTGCAGAGGCGCGTGAGTGGTGTGACGTTTTGTACAGTGTGTGAGATGATTGCGATCTCCGTCGCACTGGACATGGCATTATGATCTAGCCCTTCCATCCTTTGCCATTCATACGGGCTCTTTGTCAAGCTACAGATGTCTTCGTCGGGCGTTGGCTAGTTCGGATGTCTGTGACCCGATTGTTTATACCATTGGGTGGAAATTCTGTATGGCATCTCGGAATAGTTTTGTGGTTTTCAAGTGGGTACGGGGACACAGTGGTGTCCGGGAAAATGAGTAGGCTGACGGGCTGGCGCGTGCAGCAGCTACTCAGGGTGTCGCATACGGTAACACCGGTGTTATCATTTAAGGCGCGGAGGTGTCTGCTTCGGAAATGGAGCCAGGGGGTTTGGCAGCGGGAGCGGGATAGTGCAGAGACTGGGAAGACCCTGTATCTGGTTCAGCCAGATTGCGACATGCGCCTCAATCTGGACAAGTTGCGGTTATCAGAAGGCAAGTTACTCTCAAGGCTGCACACTGGCCACTCGCTCCTGCAAGAGCACCAACACAAATTTGGCTGGGCGGCCTCACCAGCTTGTCTGCTATGCAATGTTGACTTGCCCCCAGGACATTTCCTTTTTGATTGCCCTGCATATGAGCGTCACCGCGGTTTAATAAGGGGGTGGGTCAGGGAAATGCCAAGTCTTCGTTGCCTCTTGTCTCTCACAATGGGTCGGGCGCCAGTGCAGAGGTTGCGCTCGCTAGCGAGCTACTGCATTGTGACAGGCGTTCAACTATGACTTGCATGCTCCCTGCACCTCCCGTTGTTTCTTTGCTGGTGGTGGATAGTTGTTCTTCTCTGGCTGTCTGCTGGTTCTCTGCATGTGGTCTACACTGTGGATAGACAACAATGGTCAATGTGATCAAGTAGTGATTTAGTGTTATTCTGCTGTTGTGTACAGTGGAGAGGGTGAGTGAGTGAGCAGCAGCTGGCCAACGTGACCACGTGGGGAGGTGGTGCTATTTCGTTCCTGTGCGTAGTGGGCAGTGCACGGTGCAGTGGTTTAATGTGGTGGTTTAGTGCGGTGGTTTAGTGTGGAAACTTGGTGCAATTGTTTTTTGGGGTGTTATGGATTGACAGTAGATTGCTAAGTTAGTAGTTAAGTAGTTTCGTTGTTGTTTGGAGTTGATGTATTTTGTATGGAGCGTACGACTGCGTGTCACGGCTCTGGGCAATAAATTGAATTGAATTGAATTGAAAGAATCCGTGTTTCAGCTAAACGCATATAGATTTAAACCAAACTAAGCTAAGTTGTAATGGGCACCTAGAAACGATAGAATGGTGTATTTGTTTCGTAGATGCGGGCATTCAGAGTTGGGTTGAATTGTTTCAAAGTGGCCAGCAACAATCGACTGCATGCATAATAGCACGACGCCATAGCCGTAAAAAAGGAACACGGATTACAAACAAAAACGTCAAGTGTGCCGTAGAAAAGAGGGTTACATGACTGAAGTTTTATTTACTTGTTAAAATGTACACGGATAAAAATTGGTGATTTTTAATTGAAATAATCATATATACAATTCAGAAAATTGCATCTGTTTAAGTGCTGTTGTGCTTTACCAATCATATATTTTACGTAAAGCACAACAGCACTTAAACAGATGCAATTTTCTGAATTGTACATTTGATTATTTCAATTAAAAAGTCACCAATTTTTATCCATGTACATTTTAACTAGTAAAATGAAACTTCAATCATATAACCCCCTTTTTTTACGGCACATTTGACGTTTTTTTTGTAATTTATGTCTATGTTCCGCTCATGCTTTGTCTCTTAGTTGGTGGCAACAAATTAGCATGTGTCTACATTATTATTGGCATATATCATCTCGATGCGTTTGATTCTATATTGGTGCCGGCACAATCCACATGCCGTTCGTTTGTTACCAGGATGGGGTATTGCTTCTCGGACATCGCCACTATAAGTAGGAGCTTGCCCCAGGGTAGTTGTTTGTACCTTGTCCTGTTTGCTGTTTTCTTGAACTTCTGTATTGCGCTAATGGCTCCGTGATCCAACATTGCGGTCTTTGGCGATGTCATTGCAATTTAGTAGGTTGGCCTGGATGTGGAGACCATCGTGAGGGCGTTATGAGTGTTGGTCGAGCTGATGGGGCAGGAGTTGGAGGCTTGGCTCTATCACCGGAGAAGTCTTTGTAGGATGTCTTACACCGCGTTTTCTCTGTGGATTGGCGGTGTCTCAGTTAGGAACAGCAGAGAAATTAAGTACCTTGGAGTGTGGTTGGACAAACGATGTCCTGTTCAAGGACGAACGAGAGCTCTGTGCAAAGATCTCTTCTGTGTCAAGGGATTCTGTTCAAATAGCTCCGCTCACAGGGTGGGCACAGACCAGGGGATAGCCTTGAAATACGGAGGGGAACGAGACGCAAGTAGCTCTGAATTCGTCTCTCAGGAGTGTTACTGGCTGCCGGCATTCTACGAAAGTATCAGATTTGTTGGTGGAGGCCTGTGTGTTGCCAGTGGATGTGGGTGCTGGAAAATTGTCTGTGAGATTTGCCCTTGTGGAACCTGGGTCGTGATAAAGGGGACTTGTTGCATGACATTCTTATTCACTACTGTGAGTTGCCAGTCTGGTTGCCGCAGTCTCTGGGCTCTTTGTGTTCAGTGGTGACCTTGGTGTCTGAATCCATGTTTAATATGTTTCTGGTCTTGTCGGTAGTGCCTGTTATTGGCCCATGGAACTTTGTGGAGTGTGCTCCTAGGGTTATGTGCAGTGGTGGAATGGATAGTGGCAGCGTGGAAATTTGTTGTACAGGGATTGTTTTCATTGTGGTGTGGGTATTTTGACTCCAGCACTAAAGAAGTCCAATGCTTTTCGCTTCCCGCCTGCTCTGAATATCCTGTTCGGTGAATTAGTTGCCATTTCAATTGCTATTGACATGCGTACTGACTTGGATCCGCGATCTTTTGCTGTTTGGTCTGACTCCCAAGTATGCTCTGGACCCGATTCGTAGTTCGGCGTTGTCCTCGTCTTCGTGGACCTCAATTGTGTTGGAGAAATGCAATAAACTTCTTCATGCTTCTTTATGAGCTTGACGAGGGTCTTGGACTGGTTATCAGGTCATTTCTGGTCCTTGAGAAATCGGTTGGCTGATGACTATTCACGGATCTACTTATGGGGGCAGCGTGCAGAAGTGTCGTTTGTTGTCTCCCCAAGGGAGATTTCTGTTAGTCACGTCTCTTTGCGCGGTCAGTTTGGGAAGAGATATGGTTTGTAGAGCCAACTGTTCAACGTACATCCGCTTATTTCCATTCCAGTGGATTTTAATCAGCTTCCACGACGTGTGGTGGCGTTGCTGTTGCAGCTCCACACTGGGCACTCAGCTTAGAACCAGTGCCTCACTGTGTTGGAGCCAGATGTTTCACCACCTTGCCTAAGTGGTACCACAGTGGAGGATGTGGAACATTTTTGTTGCACTGCCCCATATTTATTGATGCTTGGCATCGTTGGTTGTCTCTGGTTTGTTTGTTGTTGCTGTTACTGGATAATCTAGGTGTATAGTCGCCACAGTTAAACAGAATTTTCGTGTTCTGTGTGACATGTTCCTTCTGTTGTGATTCAGGGAGGTTTTAATTTTGTTCTTTTGAGGTTGTATTTTGGTGTTTTGTGAATGGTTGTATGGTGCTTTTGGGGTAGATAATCTGTATGGTTAACGCTCCGTATTAAATTAAATCAAATCAAATCAAATCAAATCAGTATCATGGCAAACAATCACGGAGGCAATTCAACTGGCTTCTCGAAGCCTGCATTGAAGACTAAATCAGTTATTCAGTCATGTCGGCTACCCAATTTTGAGGCCTCAAAATTTAAGACTTCGTACTTCATAAATCTGGACGATTTTAAGCGAAAACCAAGACCATTTTATTTGTGGTTCTCAACAACGAGTTAACGGATTTAACAGATTTATTGAGTATGTTTAAGTGGCCGAAACCATGCGCTCTATTACAAACTTAGCACCTAACTAGCCACATAATTCACTTCGCTTACTTTATTGGCGTCGATCCATGATTCATGTAATTTCTTTGCTTCCAAGAGCATCATAAAATCGATGTATTGATTATTCTATGCAAACTAATTGCAAATGTTGCTCACAGTTCATTCATCACATTCCTCAGCAAGTCTACATTTCACCTATTTCAAAACATACGATTTGTTTGTTTGCACGTTTGTACGTCTTCTCCTCCAGAAGTAATCCCTACGAAGGTGAGAGATGAAAGATTGAGAGAGCAAAGCGAAACACACATTGAAAAGGTTTAGTTAGCTTTGCTCGCTTAATCCACGCACATCCGTGCTTCAGAAACACTAATGTTTGACACTTTTTTAAAACCTGGTCTGTGGATCAGATTTTTCAATGCATCAAGTCAGTTGATACAAAACTAATTTAAGATCTATATATGTCATGTTGCAAAATACATCGTCCTTTTGGGTTATTTTTTGCGTGCATCCTTTTCCAGATCATTTCAGCACGTGGCGTGGGCGTACGCGTAAGTAACAAAATATTGTTGTAACCAATGTTAGCACTGTCAGCAGTAACTGTTGCTGGCGCGGCATGCATATCCTCAGCTGTTTATGTTCATGTTTACTGAGCCAATACTGCCTACATGCCACTCGCTCGTCACTAAAGAACTTAAACCTGCTGCCGGAATTGGAATTTGTTTAAAGGGGCCTTGGCCCGAAGCCGAACATCCCAACTACGAAAACTAAATACAATTCATTGTTACACACTAGAACAACAATAAACGACCAACAACAAGTGACCTAGCATATTCAGACGATTGCTAAGCGAGTTTACGTGAGTAGTGTAGGGTACTGATTTTGAGGGTTAGTATAGGTTTGTAGTACGGTTCCTAACAGAAACAATGCTAAACTTCGGTGCACAAACCTCTTCCGTAACTAATGCAATGCTATTTGAGATTTCAGTCTGTAACAGTTCCAATGCAATTCGTGTTTGAAGATTTCAAATTTTCTCCGTAACAGATTTCAATGCTGAGGGGGAACCTAGCATGACGTTGTTGTGTGCAGATTAGTATTAGAGTATGGAGATGTTGTGCGCCCGCTAGCATGGGCTAACTGATTCAATGCTATTTGAGATTTCAGTCTGTAACAGTTCCAATGCAATTCGTGTTTGAAGATTTCAAATTTTCTCCGTAACAGATTTCAATGCTGAGGGGAGAGCCTAGCATGACGTTGTTGTGTGCAGATTAGTATTAGAGTATAAAGATGTTGTGCGCGCGCTAGCATGGGCTAACTAATTCAATGCTATTTGAGATTTCAGTCTGTAACAGCTCCAATGCAATTCGTGTTTGAAGATTTCAAATTTTCTCCGTAACAGATTTCAATGCTGAGGGGAGCCTAGTATGTCGTTGTTGTGTGCAGATTAGTATTGAGCTAACGCTCGCCAATGTTAAGCGGGACGTAACAGATTTTCAATGCTGTGCGAGCTAACATGACGAGTTATGCGCACGATAGCATTGGCGGCGTAGGCTAGAGTTCTGTGCGCGAGGTGTGGCTGTGTTGGAGGAGGGAAAGAGAGGCATGGAGCGTGCGCTTGACTATAGTTTTAAAGATATTTTGTTGCGTCCAACTGTTGTCAAACAAAATTGTCTATAAGGAAAGACAATCTGTTGATAACAATAACGCTTTTTAATATACATTGTCTTCATCTTCGTCTGTACTTTGGCTGAAAGAGAAAAACCTTTTATATTGACGATAGTTCTGGCTTGATCCTGACAGAGAACGCTTTTGACGGTTCATTTGCTCGATAGTTAGTAACACTTTCAATGTTGAAATACTTTGAACACTTTGATGTCCTGAAAGAGAAAGCTTTTGGTGGTTCATTTGAACGATAGTTTTGTCTTGTTTTGTTTGCAGTATCATGTTTGGTGATCATGATATAAGGTTTTTTATATCGGTTTGTGTGGTGGTTTCCTCTATGGGAGTTTGTTTTTGAGAATGGCATTATGGAGGCTTTAGAAGCCTACGGGAAGGTTTTGTAGGAAGGTTTTTGCATGTTTGGTGATCGTGATATAAGGTGGTTTTCTTACCCCATTTTTGCAGCCGTCACCTACTATTCTCTATGGGAGGGTTTGACAGTTTGTTTTTGAGAATGGTATTATGACGAAAAGTCTCTTTGTTGAAGGGTTATGGTAATGGGTAGCAGCGCGAGGGCTGGAGGGTGTCCTTCGTACAGAGCGTAGGATTGAGAGAGATTACAGACTCCTTTTCCCCCACGCGCTGAGAAGCACGCTTTTGTGAACACTACAAACTATACTGAAGCTCTAATAGTTTTGTAAGTACTACCACGCTTTTGTACAATCAACAAGGTATACTAAATAACATTGTGCATATTAGTACACTTTTGTGCATAAAATACATTTCTTCCATGCTGGGCTGGAGCTCGTCTTCTATTGTGCCAAAGGCTGGGCACAACACCAACTCGTGAGGTAGCATCGGATTCGTTGCTCTCTTCCGACGAAATCGATAGGCCAAGGCTGGCTATATCACCAATTTGCGAAGTTGTATCTAACTCGCTCCTTCTTCTCGTCGATGGGCTAAGGCTGGCAACGCTATCAATTTGGGACGCATGATCCGACTCTCCTTCCACATTCGAACCGAGTTCGCTTGGCGACGCAGGACTGTAATCCATGCTGATGAGTTGTAATAAACGAACTGAATAGATATTCCTTTCTCTCACTCGTACGTAGGCTAAATAATAAAAAGAAAAACAAAAGACATTCCAAGGCCTACTATTCTCTATGGGAGGGTTTGACAGTTTGTTTTTGAGAATGGTTGGCTGTCGAACAAAATTGCCTATGAGGAAGACAAAAGGAGATAGCCACGAAGATTGTTAGTTTATACTGTGTACAAAACTATGGAGGTAGCGAGATGCTAGTTTTGTATAGGATTGTAGTGTGGGCAAAAGCATGAACTTACGACTCGTATGTTAACTTCATGCTGTGTTTAAATTCGTGAAAATAACATTTATTGCTGAAGTTGAAAAAGGGCTAGGACGTATGGAGTTTTACCTTGGTTGGTAGTGTTCGCAAAAATATGGTAACACTTACGTTGTTATTGGAGTTTTTAGTACGAGCTGTAGCGTGATAACCTAAGGCGGACGAAGAGTGTTGTTATTTTTCCACAACACTTACGATGTTATTGGAGTTTTAGTATGTGTAGATAGCCTAAGACCTTCATTTAAGTTCATGAAAACGGCTCAACTTTTTCCCCCCGTATTACACAATACTAAAAAAGGTACAAAAGCTGGAGGTTAGGCTCCAGAACTAAATATAAGTTATAGTATATTAGATCTGACTGAAACAGAAAACTTTGACGGGAGTATTCTGATGGAGTGGAAGGGGTTACTCGTAGCCCTCTTCGGTCAGCCCCACTTTAGTATGGTGGGGGGGGGGGGGAAGATTTTGTATGGGAAATGTTGTGCATCACTTTAGAACGACGGGGGAAGGTTTTGTATGACCCGTTGTACATACTTAGTACGGTTTGTATGGGATAGCCGTAACGGTTTTAATGTAGAGTTGTGCTTTAGGGCTAAAGTAAAAACTGAAGTGATCCGACCCATACAGACCACCAAACTGCGTGATAGGTAGAGATTGTCTCCTGGTTCTTGACTGAATGAGATTTTGCATGGTTGTTGGATCAAGGCTGGTTCCGTTTTCATCTACACCTTGACTGAAAAAGAAAAACGATTAGTATATTAGATCTGACTGAAACAGAAAACTGTGACGGGAGTATTTTGATGAAGTGGAAGGGGCCACTCGTAGCCCTCTTTGCTTAGCCTCACTTTAGTACGGGGGGGGGGAGATTTTTTATGGAAAATGTTATGCGACACTTTAGAACGACGGGGGAAAGTTTTGTATGGGCCGTTGTGCACACTTAGTACGGCTTTGTACGCTATAGCCGTAACGGTTTTTAATGTAGAGTTGTGTTTTAGGGCCACTAATTTAAGACATTAAACATTTGGCGATAACAAAAAGGTGTAGGCCGTCAACCAAAAATCCACCCCAAGCAAGCCAACAACAATGCAATAATCAACCGTCATGATGATGGCCCTGTATTAGAGGAAAATTAAATTAAAAAAAAGGTGGGAACAGAAAACGAATGAGATTGCAATAAACAGGGTCTGAGTAGCTAGTATGAAGCATCTTTTTCTCTCGATAGCTCCAACTTTCCCTGAGCGTCCTCTGTTCAGCCCACGTCGCAATACTAACGTGCGCACAACTCCATACTTCCATGCTAGCGCGCACACAACATCTCCGTACTCCAATACTAATCTGCACACAACAACGTCATGCATTGAAATCTTCCAACTCGAACTACATTGGAACTGTTACGCGTTGAAATCTCAAATAGCATTGGATTAGTTACGAAAGGCCCAAACATTAAACTGTTTTCAATGAGCGAATGATGCGCCTACAATATGTAATGTTTCCATACTAAACAGTAAAAAAAGAAAAAAAACACACGACTTATTTTACAACGGAGGCTAAGTCTTAGTAACAAAAATTATTTAACGTACCTAAACATTAAACTGTTTTCATTGAGCTTTCTGGTCGGCCCCATCGCCCACATACTGTGTTTACATACTAAACAGTAAAAAAGAAAAAAAAAAACATACGACTTATTTTACAACGTCCTTCAATTTTCGTAGTTCTAACTGAACTGGAATAATGAATGGCGATGGTAAATTGTTTTAAAATAGGCGAAGAATGCGATGGTCGACTTTGCTGCCCATCGCATGGTGATCGTGTAAGCTAACTCTCCGTCGTCACTTTTCAACATATAGAGGTTTTTTGTTTTTTTCACGGTGAACCGGAAAAATGGTCGAGCGAGTGTGTCGAGCGAATCTGTCTCAAAGGCTCTAAAGAAAAGTGGTATAGTTTCGACCAACCCACAGGATTCACACAATTGAAAAGAAATTAGTATGTCGTACTATTACACAGCTAACACATTTTTCTGTAATAATTTTCAATCAAGCTTGTATTAAAGAAACTAACTCACTTCTAGCTTAAAATTAATTTAAAATTATGGTTAAACATTAATCTGTTTTCATTGAGCGAATGCTAGTGCTACGTTTCTGGTCGCCCCCATCCCCTGCAATATCTAATGTTTACATACTAAACAAGTAAAAAGAAAACACGTACTTATTTTAGAATGTAGCAATAACCCACTAAGGGCTAAATAAAAAATATTAAGCTTTTGTAAATTAAAAAAAAACTAAGATATGACTTGACAAATATTGAAAGTATATTACTCACAATTCAGTTGGAGAGGTTGATCCGTGTCCCGGGACGAAAATGGTTGGCCGCACGAAGGTTGGGGGCCAGTATTTATACGGCTGGCCTGTACGTAGGAATTTATGCATCTGACCAATCGGATGCAAAATACGCTTTCCCACGCCTTTTACGGCGAGCCAACTTGCCTAAAGCAGAAATGCATGTTTTATTTTTTTTATGATCGGTATGTATAATAAATTCAGCCAGATGCGTGGGAAAGGAGCTCGTAATTATCTATTGCGCGAGTTAGACAATGAAATACATAGTTCGTGGCCATTTAGGAATGTACAGCCCTCAGGACAGTGAATTTTAATAAGCGTGACCCTGAAGGTTTTACGAACATTTTAATGCTAATTCTTTTGGGGTGGAAGCGCTTTGCACAGACGGGGAAAGGTGAGCCCTTAATAAATCGAGACAGGAGGAAAAAAAATAGAAGCCTTTGGATGAGAGCATTCTTATATGATAAACCACGTTATACGACGGACAGTTTTTTGAAATTAATTTATCTCCTTTCTTCCTTCTGTTAGAAGTGTAAATAGCCTAATATTTTCTAATAAAAACTATGTATTTGTTCAGGTTGCGCGCCCCAACCTCATATAACACTCATGACATTGACAGCAAACACCCGGAAAGTGGCTGGCGGAGGGATCAGTCTACTCTACGACCCCCCCCCCCACGATGCCTAACAGAGCTGGCCATCGCATTATTCGCACGTTTAAACAATTTGCTATCGACAGTTCATTATTTTCACTTCAGTAGAACTACAAAAATTCAAGGAAGAAAGTGAGAAATATTATGACTTGGGTTTACAATTATTTAAGACAAAAATAGTATGTTTACCATAGATACGAAACTAACGAACGTTGCTTGCAAGAGGGAAACGAACGCTTCAGGCAACACGATATCACTAAATCATTCAGGCGGCAGTAACAGCTAATGATCGGACGTTCTCAACCTCTCTTTTCTAACACACTTTTTTCACTTTTCCTACCTTTAAAACAATGATTGATGGTACAAACTTTGTTATATAACGATTGATTACTGCTTTTATTTATTTTAGCTTTATCACTGTTCAGTTTTCGTTATAATACGGTCAACTATTGTCAAGGAAAGACAATCTGCTGATAACTACAACATTTTAATATAGACATTGTTAGAAATGAATCAAAGACGAGATCCATTTTCGTACAAACTGTAAAGTAAAAACTAACTTATACAGTTACTTACTTCGTAATAACTTATTTTTTTGAAGATTTCAAATTTTTCCTCGTAACAGATTTCAATGCTAGAAGTTTTTTAGTGGCCTGACACATAGTTAACACATAACATTTCTTACAAAAATGGACTCATAATTTTTGATTTTAGCACGCAGTCATTCTTTCTCTCTCCCTCGCTCTTTCTTCAATATTAAAAAGGAATGTTTTTATGCTTTAAGCTCTTTTCGTGCTGAGTGTAGTATATCAGAGGTTTTACACTTTTTATTATATCTTTTTTGCCCCTTTCAGTTTCAACACGAACACTCGTTTGTTTTGAGGCTTGCCTTGATAAAATAAGAAAAAGTATACTCCATACTTTTCCACACATAACATCGCCATACTGAAAAACTCTCTTAACATCGAGCTGGCTGCAGGAATGTGTAAACACAAACAAACTTACGAAAACTGAACAGTGAAAAAGCTAAAATAAATAAAAGCTTTATATTTTGCTTTGAGTGTATAAAAGCATGACGACTTGAACGAAAGAGATTTGGTAGATAAGACACTTCAACGCTGTGTAACATTTTACACAAAAAACCTTACACAAAATCTGAAAAATGTTGTGTGTACATTACACTAGATAGTCGTACAAGTAAACGCAATAATTATGTG
>JAHWFP010224105.1:0-21364 GCA_023313725.1 Lithobius niger | reverse complement strand
AGTATACATAAGTCACAGGAGGAGTAAAAGTGTACAAAAGGGTAAATAAGGATACACGGGGGGGGGGGGGGTTGAGGCTTAATGGCCCGTCGACAGCATGGTCATTAGCGCCAGCCTCAGTCACAGTGCAGTGGTCCGGTTGCCACTGCACCACACATTACAGAGATATTATTCAAACCCCTAATCTAAATCTTTTCATACATCTGTAGTACCTCCTGCAAAAACTGAAAAACACCGGACAGGAGGACAGACTTATCGCCCAATTGACGGGCAATGTCCTGCGGAAGATGGAAACGATGACGAACTCCATCAAGATGGCTACGATCAACAAGGAAGTGGCCGTCGACGCCAATGACATTCAGGAGGGTCAACCCCCCCCCCTCAAAAGGAAACAGTGAGTAAGTCGGGTGTGACCAATGCGCAAACGGGCCAACACTACCTTTTCATGGCGACGAAAGGGTGCGTGTAAATAAGGGCACAAAATGCTACAAAACGGTAAATAATTACACAAAATTGTAAAAAAGGGTAAACAAGGGTAAAGGGTACAAAAGGTACACAAGGGTAAATAAGGGTACTTAATACTGGTACCAAAGGGCACACAGGAGTAAATAATGGTACAAAAGTGTGATAAGGGTACAAAAGGGTACGAAAGGGTACATAAGAGTACGAAAGGTTGCATAAGGGTACGAAACGGTACGGCAAAGGTACGTAAGGGTACATGAGGGTAAATAAGGGTAAACAAGGATAAAAAAAAAGGGTAAAAAAGGATAAATTGGGAACGAAGATTCCCCAGTCAATTTTGTTTAAATTAAGGATGACGTATGACAGAAAAAATGTAGTAAAAGTTAACGAAAAACTTTGAACATCTAGACATCGTCAGCTGCGTGAACGCTGAAACCTTGGATTAATAACTACACTTTCGTTACGGGATAACTCACTTGCTAGACTTACCGTTGAAGCAACGCGTGCAACACTACGGACACAGCATGAACAGATATTCCAGTTTCTCAATTTTGCCACGAGAGCGCAACCTGCGGAAAAGACGGTTGAGCCACGTGACCAGCGCCTCGGAGCGTAGTTAAAGCGCTATTGAACCGGCGGCCCTGTCAGCGTTTCACTTTCATTATCAACGCGGCAAGTTCAGCGTACAAACATAACCATTCGGGCGTTCACCCACTTCAAAACTATAAACGGATACAATTTCTTGTCGGGAAATTTATGAAATGTAATACCATGCATGTGTGGTTTGCCGCACTGTCGGGAATCAATCTATCAGCCGCCGTGAGCGGACGACACCACCAATCCACCATTTTGGATTTGCCCGGAAGTAGATGCTTTAGTTCGAAGTCGCTTCGTACAGATGCGCGCGAGCTATAGACGGAAAGTTGCGCAGATTTTGGAGAGAGTGAATAGCCTAGAGCTTGCTGAAACAATGTGCCAGGTGTTAAAAGCTGCTAAAGTTTGGACACCACGAGGGCATTAACAAAATATTGTTAGGTTAGAATCATATTTTGCGTACTTTGCGGCATTTTTAGGAGGCCATGAATGTGAATGTGAACATCATACATTTGCACATAAAAAATAAAAAAATAAATTAATATTTTTCTCATTGACAACTTGTCAAGCAATATGTTGGGTTTTGACCTCATTTTAGTCTTCTGTACGCCGTAGCCGGCGAGAAGACTATTGCAACGACTTTGTCCGTCCGTCCGTCGCTTTTTTCAACTTCGCAACAGTACCAGATATTGACGTCCATTGTTTACAACGTTCATTGTTTACAACGTCCATTGTTTAATAGACTGCTTCGACGTAACTAAATTAAATAATAACAGCAGTTGTAGTGCATGATAGAGGTGTGCGCCTCAACATTGGAAGTGGAGGAACTGTACAGAAGACCGGTGCAACTAGGCAGTCGCTGTAGCCACTTTTTTTTTTTTTTTTACATCCGCTTTACTTTTCTTTGAAGTAAGTTTTCAGTTAAGGGCCGCTGTAAATTGCAAAATCCAAACTACAAAGATTCGAACAAAAAGAGATTGACATGTGCTGTCAAAGGGAAAGTTGCTCAGAATTACTTCGTGAATCCATTCACGCAAAAAAACCTTTTTTTTTGAATTTTCCAAAATAATGGCAAAGTTCCAACGACCAAAATCAAATCCTTTTTTGATTTTCATTTCTACATATCACGTGACGGTGTTTTCGATACATCCATTTTCAGTTTTTTAATCACAATTTCAATAGGTTTTTTTCCAATTCAGTTGAAATGTGGTAGGCCACTTGCATTGACGTAGGAAGACAGCTAAAATAAAACTGACTAAAATATGTTTGATGGTGCTATTTCATACACTTTGCTTATTAATTGCATAACGTTTATGCAAATTTTGCGTTTGGCTTGCGTAATAACATACACAGGAGTATTTTTATAGGGAAAAGTTTGGTTAGTGGGCTTCCTTATAAGTTTTTCTGAAATTTGGTTCTTGTTTGAGGCAAAATAAAAAAAAAACAAAAAAAAACGAGAATTACAAGTGATTTCATTATTTCCATTTTTCATGCTAATTAGGCAGCCAATTTGTGGAAATTAAAAAAAAAATAACGATTGGGGTTGTTTTCTAGTGTGATTTGTAAAAAAATACATGGCTGTTAAATTTTTAATACCTGAAATAAAAATAAAATATATTTGTATTACCCCTTTGCCCCTTTAAAGGCAGGTTATCACCGCTGTACGTCTGCAGAATCTAGCACCATCTATACCACGCGCCACGGCTGTTTGCTGTGACGTGCATATCACGTGTCTGGGCTAGTCCAATCAGACGGCCAAGCAGCCGTTGTTCTCGTTCGTCATTGGCTAACTCGTGGTGACGTCACGGTAAACAGCCATTGCGCATGGTTTAGTGCCTCTAGCACTTTCTTATCAATCGAGGGAATGCATAACACCATTTCTTTTAAAGAAACTAACAAGCCACATGCATCCTTAATTACTGCCTGAAAATTTGGTACGTCCTCGTGCACCTGGGAGCTAGTTGTTACGGCTAACAATACCACCGCCGTTAGATGGCGCCACGGTAGGTTCTAAATGTGTTCTGCTGGCGACAACCAACCTTTAATGAACTCTAAAACAATTTAAACGTTGGGGGGGGGGGGAAGAGTACGGCTTACGTTTGATAATAAATATTCATTCGTTTGTTAGTTAATCTATAGCATTGTGTCGACTCGCCCATTTGGTCGGGCAAAATCAGCTGTCAATGAGATGCAAGAGTCATGCTGACTACGTCTCGCGAAAATCTCGTACCGTTTCTTGTTCGGTTGCTTAGTACTCGGTGGACCGACCCTACTAAAATTCATGGGTTCCAGGTTCCATGGGTTTGCATTTATTTAAAAAAAACGTGAATTAACAATTATTTTATAATTTTTTACGTACCATTGTTAGGCGGAGGTAGACTACTGCTGTAATTAGTCGGAATGAAGTCTGATAACCAATCAGGTCGTGTCTGCATAAAAATAAGTCCTGGATGATCACTGCGAATGTAGAGAAACAAATTATGAGTTATTACAATTGCAGCTGACGGAGAACGGAATAGAATAGAAAAGAATAGAGTAGAATAGAATAGAATAGAATAGAATAAGGCAGTGACACGACGTAGTATTATTGTGTGTAACTCTATGGTGGAGCCAGTAACTGGGTTAGCTGCAAGGAGCACTTGAGGGAGAAAGGAAGATCGTCTTATTGAAACCTTTGCTATTAGACTGGATTTCTTAAGCCTACAACGCGCGATTTATTGTTGTTGGAGAATACAACGTTCTTTTAAGCCCAAGAAATCCGCTCTCAAAGCACTGTCTTGACTAGAAGTGCCGTTTTTTCCGTTACTTTTTAATCTAGTGCACCTTGTAGCTATTACCTCCAAATGGTGTCTCGTAGCCAATATGACGTCACTTGACGCTGCTCTATAGAGCAGTGACATTTGCCACCATATTGGTACCAGCTTGGCACCAGTATGGGTTTTGGAGGGCATAGCTACAAGGTGCACTACATAAAAATGGAGGGAAAAACAACGGAAGAGCGGATATCTTAGGCCTAAAATAACGTTGTTTTCTCCAACAACAAAAATCGCGCGTTTTAGGTCTAAGAAATCATTCTTCACAGCATCGGCTTCAGTACGACGCCCTTCTGTTTCTCTCTGCAGTGCCCCTTGCAGCTAACCCATTAAGGCTCCAGCAACGAGTTATATACAATAATACTACGTCGTGTCACTGCTCTATAGAAGGTGTTGGCCAGTAAGCTTAGAGCTTTTTTTAAGGCCCAAGCTGCAGATGTTAAGTGGAAGGTACCACCAGTTGTTTTTTTTTACCGCATGAGTGAGGAAACCGGAGTACCCGGAAGAAACCCTCGTGCAACGGGCGGGAAGCAACAGGAGAAAAACCCGTATACATTTGCACTTCCCTTCACCAGGAACGAACCCAGGTCTGTATGAAGCCAGAAATGTACAGCTTGGATGGACAGCTGTGAACGAGACGCCTGTCGTATCTGACGACCCCCAGTGCTCGCAGCTATCCGATATACAAGACAAGAATATTATAAGACAAGATAATACATGACAGTCCGCGAATTTTAAAAAAATACAATCTTTCGTGTTGTTGTCAATGGTTAGGTTAACTATTCGGCCCGACCTACAACACTAGGGGGTGTGGGGGGGGGGGGCGAGGGGGGGGGGACAAAATGGCTGCCACTAGTGGTTCATTTCATTTCTTCGAGGTTTGTTCGGAAATTGGCAAAGCAAATCGCATCGGTGAGTTTTTGTATGATGGGTCCCGCCGTCTACTGACAAATAGCTGCAACTGAGAAAAAGCTTAGTAATTCACTAATTAATCCCAGTAATCACCCGGAAAATAGTTTAAACGTACAAATAAATAAATGTACGTATAGCCTTTTGCCACAAAGCTATTAAATTTCACGACTGTACATCGCTCTTCAGTAAGTAGCGGTATGTAAGTTCGTTTATTCCTGAAAGTATTTCAAGGAAGGTGTCGTCCTCGGTTTACTAAAAGCGGCAACAAAACAAATCAATCGCATCAGCGGCGCATTCGGCGGCCATATTGCCCAACCCAGTCGCGTATCCTATTTTTTTCATCCTAGGTCCGGCCGGCATACTGTAGCAGAGCCTTGCCTATATCCTATTGCATTTTTGCTTGGATTTGCTTTAGTGTTTTATTAACATGATTGAAGTAACATCCCCTCTGAACGTGATACACGTCAATTCTTTCCGAACGCTGTAATGGAAATACAATCAAAAGTTTTTATTCCCCTACCGTGCAGGGCCGGCAGAGATAAAAGCGGTGGCCCTAAGAGACACGAAGCTTTTAATCCCAGTCTGCCTTGGTGGTCTGTTTTCTAAAGCGGACCACCATTGAGCGCATTTAGATCTAAGACTGCGGCGGTTACCGAAGGTTACTGAGGTTACTGAAGGTTACGTCGGTCTGCGGCGGTTACTAAAGGCCTGTTGCTGCAGTGGTTACTAAACGGCAAAATGGCAATCCAACGTTTTGCTTTTATGGGGATGTTTGCCATTCTGTTCGTTTGAAATACAGTGGCGAGCTTCAGTAATAAAGCTCTCTCTTTTAAACAATGGTCCTCTGATAAGTGCTTTTCGAGTGACTATCTCAATGCTTTTCAAGGACTGAAAAAAAAGAATTTGTCCGAGACGTACGCAAGGATGATTCTCTCAGCCGAGGAAGTTGTAAGAGAAAAAGTCGCCCAAAACCATTTATCAGTAGAATATTGTTGCACATGGATGCCTCTGCCCTTTTTTAAACAAATTCCCTTTTGCCCTTTTAAAAAAAATATGCCCTACCTTGTTTTTTTTTTACCTTATAAATGTTGGTGCTGTAGCGAAAGGAAGGGCCTAAAGACGCAAAAAGGGCATGGAAGGGTCAGATAGGGGCATAATAGGGTAAAAGAGGCAATGGAGGAAAAAAAAAAGGTCCCCATAAAAAAATTAGCTGAACTTGCCCTTCTACTAAAACTTGCCTATGCCCTTTCGGAAGTACTTTGCACGCTATTGTGCCACTGCATTTGAAACAAACAAAATGTTCAGTGGTTGCTTGGAGGACTCAAGAAATGCTTACTTGTTAGTTGCCAGACGGTGCGTATTTTCAAACTTTTCGGTTGCGGTTTCGGTTTGAAACCTTTCGGTTTCAAACCTTTCGGTTTCAAACCTTTCGTATTTTCAAACCTTTCGGTTTCGGCTTCGGTATCCGTTTTACAGAAACACTATAGTTAATGATACTGTGTTTTGGTCAGCGAAGCAGCGTAAAATAATTTCAAAAACTCTGTTTTCCATTAATTTGAACGAAGACGAGATTTAGACATCCGGTTTGAGGTATCTTAAAAACAAAATTCGAGCAGCTGATTTTTGGCGATCTGTATAGGCCAAAGTTTTTAAATAAACAAGGTAAACAAAAAAACCTTGTTTACAGAATATATACCAAATACAACAAAATTTACATTCTCGTTTAAGCTCCCTGTTAATCTAAGCTGATAGGTTACAGGTTATAGTACTCTTTTTATTGTAAAAAGTGGTAGTGAATTAAACAGGTATTGGTATCGGTTATATATTGGTCGGTATCGGTAAAATGTCTGGGTAAATTTCTCTCTACATGGACTATTTCCTCTACATTTCTCCTACATGGACTCTTTCACTCTACATGGACTATTCCCCTACATTTCTCCTACATTTTCCCATACGTAGATAATTTTCACCTATATTTTTCCCTACATGGACTACTTCTCCCTATATTTTCCCCTACATGGACTATTTTCCCTTACATTTCCCCCAAACGAACCATTTCTCTCTACATGGACTGTTTCTCCCTACATTTCCTAATACAGGGATATTTTTCCCTACATGGATAGTTCCCCCCCCCCCCTACGTTTCTCCCTACGTGGACTTCATTTCGCCCTGCAAAAACTATTTCCCCTACATGGAATATTTTCCCCTACAATTCCTCCTACATGAAATATTTTCCCCTGCATTTTCTCCTAAATGGACTATATCTCTTTACATGGGCTAATCCCCCTACATTTTATCCTAACTAAACTATTTCCCCTACATGGACTATTTCCCTTTACATGGACTATTACCTTTACATTTCCCCCTACATTTTATCCTACATGGACTATTTCCCTTTACATGGACTATATTTTCTCTACATTTTTTCCTTACATAGATGATTTCCCCTACATTTTCCCCTACATAGATTATTTCTTCCTGCATTGACTATTTTCCCCTACATTTTCTCCTACATTGACTATTTCTTTTTAGATGGACTATTTTCCCTACATTTTCCCCTACTTGGACTATTTCCCCTATAGTGTATTTCCTCCTACATAGATTATTTTCCCCTGCATTTTTTCCTTCATGGTCTATTTCTTCCTACATACTAGGAACTACAGCAGTAGAACACTGGTAGTCAATTGGATGTGGCACATTGTTTAAGCCTATATCTGTGCAGTTTGGCCCATATTTCAGTAATTCGGAATACAATATGCATTAGCGAATATTTACTAAGCAATCTTTTGGTAAAGCAAAAGTATGCCCAGTGATTTTGACGTAGAGAACGAAGTGATCAGAAAATCACAAGTTGAAGCCCTGGTTGCGACTGGGTGAAATAGCAGCTCTATCCGTGACTTGTTTTCATAGACGATTCCTCCAGTCCCCCATAATATTAATTTTAGTTATGATCGTTTAAAAGTATACCAACATACCATTTTCCTTCCATATTTCTACTTGCTCCTAAAACGAAAAGAGAAGCGATAATCCAAACGCAGGATTCCCCGGAAAACCAATCCATACCGACGAAGGATACGAATTGACTGCCCAAGTTTCATGTGGGTTTTCTGACACGAATAAGTCGCTTGAAAATACGTTTGAGGTAGATTTGAAACTGCAAACCGACGTCAAACTTCGTTTTATTTGACGAACAAATATCGGCCGTTGTGCAGTTTGTTTTCGAGAAACATCGACTACAAATATGTTAGTCCACAAATAAATCTGACTTGACTACATAACCGTTTTTGATGCACGAATGTTCGACTGAAAACTCGTAAAATGTTTAAAATCGATTAACGGGCGTGGTTTTTCATTGAATTTCCATTCTTGAGGCCATTTCATATTTGCGCACTTGACTGTTTGATAAAGTCAATGATTTACACAAGTTTGAAAAGTGGGTACGCGAAAATAATATTTCTCAAAACGTTGGTAAATGTTGTCTTGTGTATGGTTTTGTCAACGTCTCCTTGCCTGCGTCAGTTCTATAAGATTTGTGCCAATAAATTTCAGCTTTCGATCGCTGCGTCAGGGCTGGTTTAGGGCACGTTTACGCAACCACTCGCTTTTGCATTCTCGCAGCTAGAAGCTAGAAATCGCCTCAAATTCCAACATGGCGGCGGTTTTATGTCTGCCGCCTCGAAACGAAAACAGCAAATAACGTGATTTCAGAAGCGTTTAGGAAAATTGTTTCGTCATGAGGAATTCTTTGTAGTATTGGCACGGATTATAAGACTGCAAGTATTTACTCAAACGATGTCGGATTTAGCTAATCCATTTAGCGTTGTTACCATGGCAATGTCACCTTTGCCATCGCGATTGAGTTCTAGCTGCGAGAATGCCAAGGCGAGTCACTGCGTAAACGCGCCCTTACGCCGCAATAATTCTCTCGCTCACTAGCTTTTACTTGGTTAATGCGAAATCTGCTGGCTGCTTCTCTCCTTTAGGGTGCGTTTATGACTCGCCTTTACATTCTCGCAGCTTGAATTTAATCGCGATGGCAAAGGTTTCGTTGCTATTGTAATAGCGCTACCTGGATTAGCTAAATCCGACATAGTTTGAGCAAATGCTTGCATTCGTATAATTTGTGACAATAAGATAAAGAAGTTCGTCCTGATGAAACGATTTTCACAGTCCTTTCTGAACTCGCATTATTAACTATTTTCGTTACGAGCCGGCAGAGCTAAAACCGTCACCATGTCGGAATTCCGGATGATTCCTAGGTTCTAGCTGAGAGAATGCAAAGGGGTCGCCGTTGCGTAAACGTGCCCTTACCGGAGGAAGCGGCTTTTGAGTTGGCGATACGGTTAACCATGGCAACGACGCGGATGCCGACTCTCTCCTCGTGCCTCTTAACATGAAGTACGATGCATGCGGCATGACAGCGTCGATTTTTGACAAGCCAACAGTTTTTTTACTGTGGTATAAAACGGCGGACTGATTTCTGAATGCCAGCATTCGATGGTTTGTTTTCGATTCGATAACCCCTAAATGGACGCCATGTTGGATTTTGAATTCTCGCTGCGAGCAGGGATTTATTCTACCGTCGTCTGTTCACTGCTAGAAACTGTTCGTTGAGCGAGAATAGCAAATTTTGGCAATAGCGTGAAATGACAACAATGTTGTAGCAATGTTTAAAATTACTGTTGTACTTAGTTCTTTATTCGTGTTCTTATTTATAACACATTTACTTTGCAGGGAAGCTGCCGGTGTGAAAATACGTGACAAATTTGAAAATTGGCCAGCGGTGAAAAAAATATGTGAAAAATGTGAAAAATACGAGTGTTGATGTGAAAAAAAAAAGGCAAAATGCACAAACGAAGTAAAAACAATTAAATTATCCGCTCTAATTTTGGGCCTGGATTATGCAGGCATGTCTGTGTTTAGAACACGAAAAAAAAATATTGATTGGTTTACGGGTGGAGTACTTTTGAATTTGAATTTACTCTCTTGAGTAAAAATACAGAGAACTTCCTATGATTACTGGAAAAGAAAAATTTTTATTAAAGAATTGTGAAACCGGTGTGAAAATAATTATGTAAACGAATAAATCGTGATACAAAAATATAAAGTAAGTATGTGGAAAAATGTGATAAAAATGAAAAGTGGGAATGTGAAAAAATGTGATAAAAACGAAAAGTGGGTATGTGAAAAATGGATAAAAATTAAAAGTGGGTATGTGAAAAATGTGATAAAAATGAAAAGTGGGAATGCGAAAAAAAATGAGAAAAAACTTGTACTCCCGGCAGCATCCCTGCTTTGTTATGTGTTGCCACATTCATTCAGTAGAAACTGGAAAGTAATCGTAAAAACGGTTGCCTAGGAAATAGCGTTCGGCGAGCGAGAAGGTCTCGTTGCATAAAAGCGCCCTAACGGAACACCAGGGTTCATACGTATAGCTGAAAATTAATATCCCTGACTATCCCAGATGTTCCCTGACTTACTTCTTTAAATAACCCTGAACAAACATATGCAATTTTTGTTTAAATTTTCAATTACAAAGAGTCACTCTGCAGGCCTGGCATCATAACTACATCCAAACTACATGGTCATCGTGGCTGAGTTGTGAGAGAGCTCAGCCTGGTTGCTAGAGGTTTGCGGATCTGGTAGAACCCCTGGAAAGAGGATCGTGGCAAAATCCCCGCCAGGACTGACTCCCTTTGGCACCTCCCTTTACCAGATATTTCTTTCTTCTCTAAAAGTCTGGTAATGTTCAAAATTGAGCCGGTTCAGCCATACAAGCATTAAGTTACTTCGGCTGACTTAAGGCTCAAAGAAATTAATTAAAAAAAAAAAGATGGCAGCTGCAAATTTTTCTCAATTTTTTTTTATTTAAAAAAATAGGACATTTAGAAGGTAGTCGCAAAGCCAGTGGACCTTACGAGACCACACGGTTTATTCTAAAAATGGACAAAAACGGTTCATGAAAAAACGATAAAAAAAAAAACACCAGTTCATTCTAAGAAAAAAAAAGCTAATAACCCTGACTATCACGGACTTTTCTCCAATTTTCCATTTTTTTTCCTGACTGTGTTTCAGATTCCTGATTTTCCCTGACTTTCCAGAGCGGTATGAACCCTGAACACCAAAAAAAATTGTGACACTCAAATAAAGTTACATTGATATCGCTTGTTAACGTATTCAAGCTTATGCGGGGACCCGGCAGTACTTGCGGCTCTACAATTGCCTCAGCTACTTCTTTGCCTTCGTTGCAGCAAGAAGAAAGGCAAGGCATTAGTAGAGGCTTATATATACCGCTAGGCCACCGCGTAGGCTTGCAATGAGCATGCGATATCTCGTTAACACAGATAAATATATAAAAAAAGAAGCTTGTAGGCGTATAATGCACAAATTAGGCGCACATAAGCATACACACACACACACACACACATTAACGATTTCAAACACAAACTGCGTTCAGGCTTTATGACATAACCACAGAGTGAAAACAGTTCTTGTTCCCTGGAATTGAAGTTCAAATTATAGTTCGTTGCGTTCGAGTGAACTCGAATCCGTTTTTAGTCGTGTACCTTCACAGCTGTGAGTAGGGGATATGAGCTCTAATGTTTTTTGTTTAGTTATAAGACATTGGCTAGGTTTACGAGAGGACCTTGTGATTCCGCTTGTGACTCCACTGTTTTTACTCTTGCGGTTTACTGCTCACTCCGCAGCCTAGGGAAAAATTACTTTGTCAAATTATTCTTTGTTGCGTATAGTTAAAAAACTGCTCAGGCCTCGCAGACCGCCAATTAAAAAATATAGATTAAAAAAAACAGGTTGTAAAATGTAAAATATAGGTTTTTACAGGTTATTTTTCAGCAAATATGTTGGCTTTATAGAGATTTTTGGTCGATTTCATCAGTGCACTAAACAGCAGGTATAAGGTGATGATCTCTTGTTTGTTACAATAACTAGATTCGCTTCGCTCACTCTATCAGCGTCGATCCATGCTTCATAGAGTTTAGTTGATTTCTTTCCGAAAGCAACATTCACATTTCTTAACCGTCGTACTGCTTACGTATAACTAATGCAAAAAAGACCTATTTAAAACCAAGAAAATGTGTCTCGTTTTATAACCAAAGTAAAGAAATAAATCCGCATCGTATTTCCCGAGGAGAGGGCAAATTCAGAATACACTATAAGAGTTAAGTTTTTTTTTTGTTTTCTTTTTAAATTAATTTCTTTGAGCCTTAAGTCAGCCGAAGCAACTTAATGCTTGTATGGCTGAACCGGCTCAATTTTGCACATTACCAGACTTTTAGAGAAGAAGAGATATCTGGTAAAGAGAAGTGCCAACCCGGGGATTCGATCCGGGAAACCTCCGATCATCGTAGGAGCCGAAAGATTGTCCAGAATTGGCCAGAATAGTTCCCATAACCGCCGAAGGAGCATGGTAGCCTCTCACGATACCCTGGCCGACAGGCTTATCTTGTTTCGTATCTTGTTTATCAAGTCTTATCTTGTCAAGTCTTATCAAGTCTTATCTTGTTTCTCTTTATTTATTATGTATTTTTTTTTTTAGTGTTTGTAAATTTTGTAACGTGCTTAATTGTAAACATTTGACACCGATTTTTCTTTATTTGTTCTTTTTAGTCTTCTGTACGCCGTAACCGGCGAGAAGACTATTGCAACGACTTTGTCCGTCCGTCCGTCGATTTTTTCAACTTCGCAACAGTACCAGATATTGACGACCATTGTTTACAACGTCCATTGTTTACAACGTCCATTGTTTAATAGACTGCTTCGACGCGTCCATTGTTTACAACGTCCATTGTTTAATAGACTGCTTCGACGTAACTAAATTAAATAATAACAGAAGGTGTAGTGCATGATAGAGGTGTGCGCCTCAACATTGGAAGTGGAGGAACTGTACAGAAGACCGGTGCGACTAGGCAGTCGCTGTAGCCGCTTGTTTTATTTACGTATTTGTTAATTTTGGTAAATTGTGTACTTTACAAATATTTGAAAACGGTTTTCCTTTTTTGCCGCTTCGTTTCGTTGCGTAATTTTTAGTAAGTACAAATTAAATTGTGCATTTATAAAAAAGACCCGATTTCTGTTTTATTTCTGAACCTAAAAGCACTATCAATATAAATGCTCTTTTGAAATAATCATTTTTCTGTTGTTCGTCAAATTCGTCGACGGAACCAACAACCTTTTTAATCCGATGTGTTTGTTGTAAATGCGAGTTCACTCAAGGGGTTGAGTGTGCCAAGGCAATCATTCGGCACAACTTAAAACGAACATCTGTGGTGAATATCTGTCACTAAACGTGAACACAGACCAAAATAACATCACAAAACTTGGTTAACGTTGTAAATACAAAGTAACAAAAGTTGCGGCTGCACGTTTTCTCTATAGCCAATAACGATTCGTCATTCTCGCAATCTGAAAACTCTACAGCTTTTGCAATGTAAAAGCTCATAAAACATTTACAGGTGCCTGACTCCATACATTTCCGACATCTCCACAACGTGAAATTAATGTCACTACCCCTTATCGACGTGTTTTCAACATGTTAAAGCTCATATAGCTCATTTTACAAATTGCCTTATCCGATTTGGGGACCCTCTAAGGTTTCTATTTCATGCTTTCCGGAAAAATCTCCTAAACCGTTTTCAGGAGTGCCCCATAACACACCCACATTCCGTCATTCTCTCATCCCCCCCTCCCTACATTTTCGAAATGGCCAAAATACAAAAATTAGCATCGCAACCCCTTACCAACATGTTTTCAACATGAGAAAGCACATAAAGCAGTTTTCCGGATACCTAATTTGGGAACCGCCCAAAAGTTGCTATTTTGTCATTTTCATGGTCTCCAGAGAAATCTCGTAAACCATTTTCAGGAGTGTCCCCTAACGATTTGTCATAGTCATAATGTGAAAGCTCATAACACGTTTCCAGGGTTGCCTGACACGCATTCCCTGCATTTTTGACATGCTCATAATGCAAAAGCACTTTCCTTTATCTATGTATTTTCAATGTGCGAAAGCTCGTAAAACACTATATACAGGGTACCGGATTTCAGGACTCACTAAAACGTTGCAAATTCGTCGTTTTCATTCTCTCCAGATGTATTTTCAACAGTGTAAAAATACATCTTGGAAAACCGGTACCCTGTAAATTGGTCTTAAAGCAATTTCCAGGATACCGGATTTGGGGACTCTCCTAATGGGTGCGCTTTACTTAGGGTGGCTGCACACCAAAATCGACAAAACGGCGCACGACAGGACATTTTGTCGAATTCTGGCTCAGCATGCTTCAGACGTCTCCAAAACCATAGGAATGAGCTGAGCGCCACACACCGGATGTGACGTTATCGCGAGACAACTTTTATGCATCTCACAACAACAAAGCGAAGTTCCTGTCAGTTTCGTCTGTGGGGGGTCTCTCCACCAGATGCGACGTCTCGAGACGTTTCGTCTCGCAACGACGTTTTGTCGATTTTGGTGTGCGGCCACTACGCGGTGAAATTTGTCGCCGTAAACGGTTGTAAATCAGAAAAGATATCCCACTTGCCAAAAACTGCAGCGGCTGCAAACGAAAAAAAAAAAAATCGCATATTTTCATCCAGTGTAGGTCGGACGAGCATTAAAATTCCATCTTTCAATAACTGTACCATCAGTCTGGGTATGATTCATGTCTTCACTAGTAAGCCTATAGTGTCCGCGGCCTATCTTGAGTTCTCCGCAGAACGAACACAGATAATCGATTGTGCATTTTCAGTAGCAGAGTGCCTTGTTGATATCCAAGATGGTTACAAAAACAATGGCGGCCATCGATTAAAGCCATCCCATCCAGGAAGACGGAGCCGCTCACAAAATACTTGCAGGACTCAAGATACACCGTGCACACAATAATGTCCATTTTTATCTTTCAAGCCTAAATTAGCCCTCGTCTGCAGTCCCCTTCCGTTCATTACCAATTCTTATTGTAGCGGAGGGATGTAAAGACTTTCTTAGTTTTTCAGTTTCAAATTGTTTGTTCCAGTCTTTTGACCTTTTCAACTCCTAGATGCAGCACCCTAATTGGAATATCTTCGAACAATATAAAGGAAATAGCGGTAAATAAAAAATAAAACAACACTATTCGCAGGAGCACCGCAATTTTCACTAAAACGAGTTCACGTGACCCACATCAGCCTATTGGATGACGGAGAATCTGGAACGTGGATGCTGTGTTTAGAATATCGACATGGTGAACATGCGCCTTTAAGGTGGAGTGTGGATGTCTGACAGCGAGATGACGTCAGAAATTGCGACCCGCTGTTACAGGCGTTCTCATACACCTGAGGTTGGTGCTAATGACCTAGCTGTCGACGCGCCATTAAGTCTCAAGCACCCCCAGGGGGTCGCAACTTTAGAAGAGTATTGCATTCCTAACCTTCGCAAGCAGTGAAGTTCATCTTGATACCATGATCTCGAATAATAGATCATACCTTTAAAAAAAAATTAGGAACGAATATTTTTACGTGGAGGATTTTGACTACAGCTGCGGTAATTCTTGAACAAAACATCAGTTCAAATTTGAGTTGCCTAAATCGTGTGTGTTTGAAAATATGTGCTCCGAAAACTGATTGTGCTATTTAACGAAAGGTTTGCCCTGGCGTGCACAGGGAGAGGAAGGGGGGGGGGGGGGGGGCCATTACCACTTGCGCGCTTTTTGCCATATTTGAAAAATAAAAATGTGCTTTCTCTTGCTTTTCTGCACCGATAAATGATGGCGATTCAGCCAAAAGAAAAGGCCCAGAGGCCTAAACAGGGCAAAAAGGTCAGGATGGCCAGGAAAAGGGCAGAAAAGGGTAAAATAAAGAAAGTGACAAATTTAAAAAAAAACCACGCAGCGTGCCCTTTTACTAAAAACTGACCCTGTCCTCTCGGACAGTGTATCGTGTATCCTGTAGAAGAGTATCGCGTATCCTTACAACTCCATTCTTTAATGCAGACTGCTTACTTCGTTTACCCTTTACCTTGTGATTTCTTCTTTATGGTTTGTGCAAGCTACTGGATCTGTGCACGCCACTACTACGGCAAGCAAAAAAAAGTTCAACGATTCAATCACCAGGGTGACCAACATTTGTTTGGCCCGAACACCAGCATTCATTCACTTATAACACAACCTACCATAGTCAGAACGGAAATTTCTCCAAAAGCCAGAGGCACATATATTACGTTGATTATCGTGGGACAACCTAAAAGCATAAAGAAACAGGAGTGAAAATATTGAAATTCATCTTCTGTACCTTGACGTATTGTTTCGTGGGGCTGCTGTCCTTTAACAGGGTCTCAGAGGTCTTTGAGATGAATCGCACGTAAACCAACAACCTGTCAAGACATTTTATAAGAAAAATATACTAACGGGAAACAAATGACCACGTCTACGTTTGTTTAAATCTCGGTGAAGTTTTAAAACCACCCTGAGAAATTATTTACTTATTAGTGAAACTTAATTGAACGCAATCTGATCGCCGTGGTCACTCTCTGATAACCACTGGTTCGAATGTAGAAGAATTTGTTCAAAACGACTTCTCCAGAATTCGCTACAAAACCAGAAATTACTTCAGCTTTCTTTCAAGGAGCTCGGAGTGCTCGCCCAGACTCCCTCTTAACTGCACCTAGTTAAGTTTGAAAAGTGCTGTTGTTCTTTACGAATAAAAAATATTCTTAAAGCAAAACAGCGCTTAAACCGATGCAATTTTCTGAATTGTACATTTGATTATTTAAATAAAAAAATCATCCAATTTTATCCGTGTACATTTTAACAAGTAAAGTGAAACTTCAATCATATAACGCTTTTTTACGGTATACGCTTGTCGGTTTTGTTTGTAATATGTGCACCTTTTTATGGCATTCAGTAATGTCGAACTAGAAACTGAAAAAACTGGAATCTAGAAGCCTTCGCCCATCAAGTTCAGATTGTTGGATTCTTGGCGTCTGGTTATTGCCGTCCCAATTTGTTGTTGTTCATTATCAGTGTTCATTATCACTGTTCGTTGTTGTAGTATATCTTTTGGCTAGCCGCAAGTTGCACAGTCACGGACCTCTCTCCTGCGTAATAAAATAGTCAAATAGTCAGTATTTTGGCGAAAGCTAGCTACCCGAGACATTAAACAGGCGTTTTCTGGTATTGAATGCTAAATAACAGAAAGCTTTGGAAATTGTATAGGGCAGTGACGCAACGTTGTATTATTGTATATTTACTCTATGCTGGAGTCAGTAACTGTGATAGCTGCAAGGATCACTGGAGGGAGAAAAGAAGGGCGTCTTACTGAAGACAATGCTGTTAAGAGTGGATTTCTTAGGCCTATAATGCGCGATTTATGTCGATGTGTTGGCAGTTGCTGACATTTTTAAGCAAGTGGAATCTTTATTTTCCAATTACAACCTAGTAGCATAAGGGATTGGAGAAAACAACATTTTTTTAAGCCTATGAAACCGCTCTCAAAGCACTGCCTTGACTTGAAGTGCCGTTGTTTGACCCGCCATTTTAATCTAGTGCCCCTTGCAGCTATCTCTCTTGTAGCCAATATGACGTCATATGACGCTGCTCTATAGATCGACGGGGTTTACCGAGTAGACAACAGAAAGTCCGGTTTCAGAGCTGTACATAAAGGATTTCAACACGAAAAAGGTTATCTCAACATCGTTGATTTCATGCTAAATGATATTTATTACTTATTACTAGCTAATTCCAGTCAGATAAAAAAATTTATGCGACAGATATGCTTGAATTTGACATCCAGTTTTATGTTTGACTCCAACAGGTACCTTTTATGGTTTGACATTTGGGAATGTTTTAAATCCAAAGATTGTAATCATTTGTGATGCTATTTTCGAGAACATTGGGAACCCGCCACCTGTTAGCAAAATTGTCCTTTCCTTTCTTTTTCCATGATTTTATTGAGGCCATGGCCTATCGTCGAACGCCCCAACTAAAAATTACAACACTTCAAACTACGCTAAACCACATCAACTTGCGGCAAACTTACGGCGACATCTACTGCAAGCAACACTTCAAGAATTACACCGCAAGAATTACAGTTAGAGCACTATAAGGCCGGAGCATACGCACACATCACGTCACGTCATCACACACATCTGTACTCCTTCACTTGTCAAACTTCTGCTCTCCAGCACCCCCAGTTGATCCAGGGTACCCTCCCAAATACCGCGTTCACTTCACACTCACACAATGGTCGCAATGGTCACGCCTCGGCCGCTACTCAGCCGCCACTCGTCGTGGTACCGACACAGAACCTCGCCGCCATGTCAACGCTTCCACTGTGCACACCTTCTTTCCCTGCAGCGAGTCGGATGGGGGGGGGGGGACGAGAAAGTCACAAACTGAACTGTGATCCTCGCCTCAGCACAAAACAAGGCAATGGCCCGTAACTTACTAACTCGATTCCGTCCCTGTGAATGAGACAGCAGCCCGGCTAGCGTTGGAAAATCTTGCAACCATGAGAAAAGACGTTCTTTCTCCTTTGCATACCTGAGACAGAACAAGAGCACATGCTCCGGCGACTCATATACCAAACAGAGTGGACAGAGTGGGATCCCACCCACCCATACTTGAACTTATGCTCTCGGAGCAACGAACAGCCAACACGCAACCTGGGAGCGTTCTTGCGTCCTTAAAACTAACGCCGTGCCACAGACAGGGTGCATCGCAAAAAGATCCTTCCCACCAGATGCACCGCCCCACACATTCTGCCTACATGGCCGCGGCTCTCTGACAAACCGCTGATCGCCGCATGTGAACAGAAAGCGGCAGGACCAATTCAGCGCAATTCCCCAGTGCCACCTCGTGCGACAGACCATCCACCTCTTCATTTCCCTGGAGTCCACTGTGTCCTCTGACTCATTTGAAGGCCACTGTGCTGGTGCGTAATGTCGCCCAAAACTTCCACACAATGGAAAAGATCTGCGGGTCCCTGACATCAAGGCCCTTCCATGAGCTCTTCAGCAACTTGTAGGCCGAAAGTGAGTCCGTTTGAATGGAAAACGAAGGGAGCTGCAAGTCCAGTGCCACGTCAAGGGCAACAGAAATTGCGAGAAACTCACACGTTGTGCCCGACGACACAGAGGACACCCTACGTTTAAGCGCCAGCTTGAGGGACGGAATCCCGACACCAATCCCACCTACTCCATCCAGCGGGAGGAACGAAGCATCGCAAAACACATCACACTCCACAAAGCTTTGATCAAAGAGGTACTGCAGCCCTGGGCACCACGTCCAGGGCCTGAGCGGCATGGCACAGGCCACCTCAGTGTGTGCCCCGCTACACGTTGGAGCAGTGTTACCCCTCTCCCAGCCTCCCCCAAAAGATCACGTGCCCTCTCACTCAGGGTCACATAGTCTGCTTGGGTTCTACCAACGGGGTCCTTGTCCCATCTACTGAGGTTACGCAACCACAGCGCCATCAAGAGCTTCTCAGCCCTGTATTCAAGGGGAGGCTCATTGCACTCCACCCATAGTGCCTGCACCGGGGTGGGAGCAATGCAACCCGAAACAGTCCTGAGACACGCATTCACAACAACCCGTAATACGTTGATGTGCCGTGTTACTCCATACAGGAAGGGGCAGACGTGATCAGTGAGAGACCTGATAAACGATACTGTACGTGGCAAGGAGTAATCCGCTCTTGACCTCATGTCCCGCCAACACCTTAAGGGTGGACGTCCTAACCTGAATTTTGTCCTTCAAGCTGTTAACTTGCAGGTCCCAAATGAGGGACGAATCCAACACTATGCTTAAATACTTCACACTCGTTTTCGGCCCAACAATCTGATATCCCACTCTAAGTTCAACACGCAGCTACAACACATTCCCGAATCACAAGAAAACCACAACCTCTGTTTTGGCCAGAGTCAAAAGGAGCCCTCGCTCTCGTAGCAGTCCGTCAATCTTATCCAAAGCACACTGTGCTTCGCTAACCATGATGTTGAGGGCGTCACCGACAAACCAAATCGCCACATCATCTGCGTAACATACCACGTTTGCCTCCTCACCCAACACAGCCAGGACCTCATTAATTGCAATCGTAAATAGAGAGGGGCTTAGGCAACTCCCTTGCGGGAGTCCCCAACTCGTAGCCTCCTCTGACGACCAGTGTTCACCTATGTGCGTCGCATAAACACGCCTCCCCAAAGAGTTACCACAACACGGACCAGCCGTGGGCTGACCCCATCTTCATCATAGACGACTCTACCCATTGTATGGAGACAGTGTCATAGGCCGCCTTGATGTCCAAAAAGACAGTCAAGACTACCTTCCCGAGCATCCAGGCCTCTCTAATGCTGGATAACAGAAATTGGACCGCGTCCTGCGCACTTCGGCTCGGTAAGTACCCGAACTGCACCCCAACCAAGCAGTCATGGTAATCTAGGTGCTAGTCCATCCTGAATCACCATTCTCTCCAGAACTTTCCTGACGCACCGACAGGAGGGCAATGGGCCTATAATTTTTCCAAATCAGATCTGACACTGCCGTGCTTGTGCACCGGCACTAGCACCGTAAACATCCACGAGGCCGGTACTTGTGCTCCCTCTAGGAGGTCCTGAAAAAAGCCAAGCAACACACTCCGTTTAACCTCTGAACCTCTCTTAAGACCGCCGCAACTAACTCCATCGATACCTGTTGCACTCGAGTCTCTGCACTTAGAAAGTGAAGCACGCAATTCCACTCCCTCTCACGACAGATAACTTATTGTTTCCGTTTCACAGTTACATCGAAGTGATACGTTGTAATTGTAGCTTGTCTAAAATAAATAAAGTATCTCATTGCCTACTAAACTGTTTATAGGGGAAGGAAATCCGTGAAAGGTTGCCGCTCCTTGAATAAAAAAACAAACAAAAAACAGAAAAATAATCTAGATAGACCTAAACTAAACGAAACTAACTTAACCGTGTTCAGCTGTTTAACAATCAAATGAATACAATGACCACTTTATTGGAAATATAATTAATCAGCGACCATTAATTACTAGAAAACAAAAACGAACTCGTTTGCCGTTTAACGTAAGGTTTAGTGATCCGAAATCAAAACAGCAAAGTAACACAAATAAAGTTTCCTGTAAGGTTTCACAAGCCGCAGTGTTCCTGTACTGTTTAGTCCACGTGAAACCTTACTGCTGCATTCACATGTTTTTACAGTATTTACTTACCTCACGATAGTTCTTATTGGTTCATTCTACTTGGCTAAACGACTTCGCTGAAGAGCCATACTTTTAGTACAGACTTGTAGATTAAGTAATTCAGGTTTCATGCGATTCCTTGAAAACCTGGAAACTTCGTTGTAAATAAAAATGAAATACCAGTCCTAAAGTCTTGCATATGAAATCTTGAAAAGTGGTGCGTGTATCACTAAGATGAACGGAAAAGCTACGACTTGACTAGAATAATGCGGACAAATTTAGCCCCGACAGTAGGCAAGTGCATAGCCTGTATAATATACTATATTATTCTTACAATGATTTTGAAAGGTGGGACATGGTTTTAATTTTATTTACGTGTCTAATGGTTGAATACGGCAGTAAGGTTTCAC